>OX621259.1:27716404-27998904 GCA_951640165.1 Pseudoips prasinana | reverse complement strand
CACACCACTGCCCTCCAATTTTCATTCTCCGCCAGCATGGCTCCTACTACAGTTGGCGGAGAAAGATCTCTCCCAGTCCGTGCTACCAGGACTCGCCTCTCGGTCTCCCAAGCTGGGCACTCTGCGAGTGTGTGTTGGGCTGAGTCCTGGGCACCTCCGCAATGGTGGCATTGTGCTGTTGGTTCTCGTCCAATTCGACTCAGATACTCACCGAAACACCCATGTCCGGTAAGTATCTGAGTCAACCTGTAGGTGAGATTTCGCCTACTGTCCATCCAGGCGTCGAGGTTGGGCAGAACCGCACCAACGGCACGTTGACGTGCGTTCCGAGGCAACTCCAATCGCTCACGCCATATTTCCAGTGCCCGCCGGCGCGCATTCCGCCGCACTTCGAACGCGTCACCCCGAGGTTCACTGCCGCCTCCCCGGCGGACATGACCACGGATTTCGTCGTAGATTTCCGTGTCCATGTCCGCCAGGATGTCAAATGGCAAAGATCGTGCCAGGGTGGTCGCCGCCTCAAAAGATATTGTTCGGTAGCCTCGAACGATCCTTATTGCCACCACGCGCTGCAATCCGTTTAGCATGGCCCTGCAGCGGGAGGCACCCGTTAGGCGATGTGACCAAACGGGCGCCCCATAGAGAGCCATGGATCGAACGACACTACCGTAGAGGCGGCGAACTTCTTCCCGCGGTCCCCCCAGGTTAGGTAATAGCCTTTGGAGGGCGCCAGCTACTCTGCGAACCCGAGGTACTAACTGCTCGAAATGTTTCTCAAAAGTCCAGCGGCCGTCCAGTGTGAGCCCGAGATATTTTAGGCTTGACCCTATCCGAACGGTAGCACTACCCACTTGAACTCGTGTGCTGGGTGGTTCAGCGCCCCTGCACAGGTTATGAAACCAAAGGGCCTCTGTTTTGTCTGGCGCTACCGTTAGGCCCAGCCCACATATTCTGCTAATGACGCATGACACACCTAGCTCGGCGAGCCTAACGGTTTCCTGGAAGTCAGTTCCTGTAGCTATCACTAGTGTGTCATCTGCGTAGCACACAACGTTTACGGCGAAGGGAAGACTGGTCCTCAGGACTGCATCGTATGCGAGGTTCCACAGTAGAGGGCCCAAGACTGACCCCTGTGGCACCCCGCAGTTGACTTCCCTAACGATTTTGTCCCCATTCTGATCCGTGTACGTTACGTTTCTTTCGTGCAGGTACGCCCCGATAATGTCGCGCAAATAGGAAGGCATATTGTGGTATATTAGCGCCTCTCGGATTGCCTGCCAGGGGAGGGAGTTGAAAGCGTTTACGATATCCAAACTAACCGCTAGCGCGACTCCCCCCGCCTGGATCGCTGCTTCCGTCAGGGATTGCACACTTCGAATTGCATCAACCGTTGACTTTCCCTGCCAGAAGCCAAACTGATGGTCTGACAAATCAGGCCCGACGCGCGACAGGTGCTCCGTGATGCGAGTGGCGATAATCCGTTCAAATAGTTTTCCTGCTTCATCCAGTAAACAGATAGGACGGTAAGCGGACGGAGAGTCAGCCGCCCTACCATGCTTACGTAGGAGGACCAGTCTAGCCTCCTTCCAATCTACAGGAAACACACTGAAGCGTAAGCAGCTACTAAATAGCCTTCTTAGCCTTCTTTCCAAGACCGATAGAGCTAGCACCCACGCCCGACCTGGTATCCCATCAGGGCCCGGTGCGGTGTTGCGAGCAGCCATCCTCCCCACAGCTCGTGCTAGTTCTTCTTCCGTCACCTCATATTCGTCCAACCAGGCAGACTGCACGGCACCTGATGTTAGGTACGGGGGACTCTGGGTCCTCGGGAAGAGCGTGTCTACCACTCTCCTTATGAACGTTGGATCGAGAGACTCCGTTAAAGGAGGGACCCATGGTCTGAGTTTGCCCAACACCATTTTGTAGGGGCGCCCCCATGGATCCCTATTTAGTCCCTCGATCAGTTCATTCCAGGCACGCACTTTGGCATCCACGATGGCTACTTGAAATGCCTTTGTGGCGACCCGGTAGGACTGGTAGGTTCTGGCGATGTCTTCGACTGAGGCTCCTCGTCGTCTTCTTGCTCTTGTATACTGGCGGCGCGCCCTGACGCAGAGGAGGCGTAACTGTGCTAAATTTGCCGACCACCAGTACACAGATCGTCTTTTGCCCGACCTGGCCCGAGGCATTGCCACGTCGCATATCTCGGTCATTCTAACCCGGAACCAGCGCGCTAGTTCTTCTGGATCGGCTGAGGTACCTTCCGGTTCCGAGTGAGACCAGTCTACGACGTGGGTTGCAGCGATAAGCAAGTCCCGATTCAACTGCTTGAGAGCCCAACGTCGAGGAGGATCAAGGTGTTGGTGATCCGTTCCATTAGGGCTGCCACGGAAAGTGACGTCAAAGTTAATGTAGCGGTGGTCCGATAGAGTGGCCATTTCTTCCGCTACCCTCCAATTGGAGACCAGACGCGCTGCAGTGGCAGTCGCCCATGACAGGTCTACGACTGACTCTCCTTGCCATCTTACACATGTGCTGACCACCCCCGTGTTTAGAAGATGGAGGTCTAATGCGGCCGCCCACTCAATGAGCGTTTCTCCTCTTACGTCATCTCGAGCGTCCCCCCATACTCTAGAGTGAGCATTGAAGTCACCGATTACGAGTAACGGACGCGAGAGGTAGTCACGAACGTGAGTGGTCAGCCCGTCTAAGTACATCTCGAAGGCAGTTAGACCACAGTTTGGAGAAACATAGCAGCCCAAAACGATCATGGAACCCCACTCAACAGCCACGAAACCCAATCCACTGTGGAGAAGGGTACAATGAGGACCGCCTGCCCAATAGACTGCGACAGAGTCTCCATCCGCCTTGAACCAGCGAGGGTGATCCGGCACGGAATAAGGTTCCGCCACTACTGCTAAGGCAACCGATCGCTCCGCGAGCGTCTGCATCAGCAAATCCTGCGCTGCGCGGCAGTGATTTAGGTTGCCTTGCAATATTTTGTGTGGAAACGAGAATGTTAGGCATTTATTACATCCTCCACTGGACAAGGATCCAGCTGTGCCGGCTTATTTCCCGGGGGCAATCCCGACTTCACAGTGGCTGTGGTCTGCGGTGTTCCTCTCTTTCTCTTCGGAGGGGAACATTTTATTCCGCCCATTCGGTGATTGGCGGGAAGTCCGAGATCCGTGCAGATCGGGCATTTTGGGGATCCGGCGGGACAATCCTGGGCCTTGTGCCCCATTGTACCACAGACATAGCAACATCCACTTCTGTCTACGGTACTGGGGCACTTGGCCCTGACGTGGCCAGTCTCAAGACACCGGTAGCATTGCAGGGGGCGTGGCTTTAGCGCGTCTACCTTGGCAGCAGACCAACCCACTCGCAAGCATTTACCGGTTATCTTGTGTGCTGCTTCTAGAGGGCATTTAACCCACACAGTGCCCAAACCCGACCGGTGTAGACGTATGATCCCAGTTTTTACGTCGTCAGTTGAGCACCCAGTCGCTCCGGCGACCGCTGCTATGACTTCGGAGGTAGTGACAGAATCGTCCAGGTCTGTGATACGTAGCTCACCCATTTTGACTGGGCGCAAGATACGTGCGCCCGTTTCGTTCAGAGCCTGTTTCAGGCTACTGGCAAGATTATCTGCCTTGGTAGCACTTTCCGGACCAGATATTATAAAGACAATACCCCCGTTGATCGCTCTTTTTTGATGTATTCCACCATCTAAGCCAAACTGTTCAAGATTGACCCTTGACTTGGCTGTCTTTATGACCTCGGCTAGTGAGATGTTCGCCGTTTCAGGCACGGAGATGGTGATCGCGGCAGTAGTCGGCGCTCGCGGTAGTTTTGCCTTCTTTGCATCTTGTTCTCTGGCAGAGCTTGTGTTAGTAGCTTCTTTCTTCTTCGCAGCAGACTTAGCCTTTCGGCCGACTACTGTGGCCCATGTCTCCGCCTTCTGTGCCGCTGTCTCAGGATCTGACCTCGTCAAGTCATTCTCTCTCCGTTCCACGCTCTTCGGGTTTGACTGCGGCTGTGTGGAAAAGGGTAGTTGCGGTTCTTTATCTTCTCCTTTCTTTTTTCCTTTTCTTTTCTTTTTCGCTTTCGCAGCAGGCGCTGGATTGGCTGGTAATTCAGCTGGCTGCGCTGGAGTTGAAATCTTTTCTTTCTGTCCCAGAGGAGGTCTTATGGCCTTCCCTGGAAGTAGTTCAGCCATAAGATCAGCCCGGAACGACACAAGCCTTTGGTCCAATAGTGCAGCCAGCTGCTCAACAATTATAGGACCACCGCTTTCAGTCTGAGCCCGTCCCGTATTTATCAGTCGTAGCGTAGACTGCGCTAACGCCTGCTCCACTATTGGTTCCGACCGGGTCGTCATCGGACCCATCGACGACGTTCCGGCAGCCCCCGCAGATCGGCGTAACTCAGCCAGCTCTGATGACATGCTCGCAATTTGCCCTTCTAGAGAGGTGAGCCTGGTGCGAAGCTCCTGGTTCTCCTTTTCTAGCCTGTCTGCATTACCAGCAGTTGTTCGTGAATGCAGGACCGTAGTCGCAGCCTGCGCTTTGCGAACCGACATACGAAGCGCTTTGACAAACGGCCCAGACAGGTTCTTTGATTTGTCGGCGACCTTTTCGACAGACGAAAGAGCCTCTAACAGTCTAGCGCCTATGTCAGCCGTTGGCTGGTGATTCAATTCCTCCGCTAAATCATCCACACGAGGCAAGGAATCTTTAGCTTTCTTGGGTGCCGGGGCTATATTGGGGTTCAGGATTTCTTCCAGGTCCTGCTCCACACTATTTTCTTCAATATTTTTCTTGACTCGGCCACGCTTATTCAAGGACTTTCGTGACTCACTTGAGGTTACCGAAATTTGTGAGCTATCGCTTTCGTTCACGGAATGGTATTCCTCATTTTCTACCTCAACAGATGGACCCAGGGTAGCGACGATATTTGCAACATCCGCCGTAGTAGACCTCGATTGAGATCGCGAACGTGACCGCGATGGTGATCTAAGTATCGATCGTGACGTTGATCTTGAACGCAACTGTCGCTGCGTCTGGGAGCCCTGTCTAACTCCTTCAGCTAAACGCTTCTCCTCTTCACTGATCTTCACTTGCAGCTTTCTAGCCGCCTTCTTCTCCTTCTCTATCTCAGAACGCGCAATACTGGGCGTGCACGTTCCCTTCACGTACTCCGTGGAAAAATTTTGGCTTAGGGTGCCCCCCCCAGATACGGTGGGCTTGCCGGATCCATTAGGACCCGGGAGGGATTCTCCGGTGAGACCGGTACCCTCCTGGGGTAGTGTGTTGCCTAGAGCCGACATTTACTACATATTTGCTGCGGTGTTTTTGTAATTTATTAAAGAGGTTGTCTTCCTCTTTGGCTCTTCTGCGTGCCCTCCGGGAAACAGAGGGAACGCAGAAGAGCCAAGACCCACCCCCCTTGCGTCGGAATATTCGCCACGAGCAGCAGTCTCACCAAATAAAAGAGAGACTGCCGCTCGTGCCCAGGGTGCACCACGAGGAGGTTTTCCGACCTAGCACCCCAACCTAACCTAACCTAACCTAACCTAACCTAACCTAACCTAACCTAACCTAACCTAACCTAACCTAACCTAACCTAACCTAACCTAACCTAACCTAACCTAACCTAACCTAACCTAACCTAACCTAACCTAACCTAACCTAACCTAACCTAACCTAACCTAACCTAACCTAACCTAACCTAACCTAACCTAACCTAACCTAACCTAACCTAACCTAACCTAACCTAACCTAACCTAACCTAACCTAACCTAACCTAACCTAACCTAACCTAACCTAACCTAACCTAACCTAACCTAACCTAACCTAACCTAACCTAACCTAACCTAACCTAACCTAACCTAACCTAACCTAACCTAACCTAACCTAACCTAACCTAACCTAACCTAACCTAACCTAACCTAACCTAACCTAACCTAACCTAACCTAACCTAACCTAACCTAACCTAACCTAACCTAACCTAACCTAACCTAACCTAACCTAACCTAACCTAACCTAACCTAACCTAACCTAACCTAACCTAACCTAACCTAACCTAACCTAACCTAACCTAACCTAACCTAACCTAACCTAACCTAACCTAACCTAACCTAACCTAACCTAACCTAACCTAACCTAACCTAACCTAACCTAACCTAACCTAACCTAACCTAACCTAACCTAACCTAACCTAACCTAACCTAACCTAACCTAACCTAACCTAACCTAACCTAACCTAACCTAACCTAACCTAACCTAACCTAACCTAACCTAACCTAACCTAACCTAACCTAACCTAACCTAACCTAACCTAACCTAACCTAACCTAACCTAACCTAACCTAACCTAACCTAACCTAACCTAACCTAACCTAACCTAACCTAACCTAACCTAACCTAACCTAACCTAACCTAACCTAACCTAACCTAACCTAACCTAACCTAACCTAACCTAACCTAACCTAACCTAACCTAACCTAACCTAACCTAACCTAACCTAACCTAACCTAACCTAACCTAACCTAACCTAACCTAACCTAACCTAACCTAACCTAACCTAACCTAACCTAACCTAACCTAACCTAACCTAACCTAACCTAACCTAACCTAACCTAACCTAACCTAACCTAACCTAACCTAACCTAACCTAACCTAACCTAACCTAACCTAACCTAACCTAACCTAACCTAACCTAACCTAACCTAACCTAACCTAACCTAACCTAACCTAACCTAACCTAACCTAACCTAACCTAACCTAACCTAACCTAACCTAACCTAACCTAACCTAACCTAACCTAACCTAACCTAACCTAACCTAACCTAACCTAACCTAACCTAACCTAACCTAACCTAACCTAACCTAACCTAACCTAACCTAACCTAACCTAACCTAACCTAACCTAACCTAACCTAACCTAACCTAACCTAACCTAACCTAACCTAACCTAACCTAACCTAACCTAACCTAACCTAACCTAACCTAACCTAACCTAACCTAACCTAACCTAACCTAACCTAACCTAACCTAACCTAACCTAACCTAACCTAACCTAACCTAACCTAACCTAACCTAACCTAACCTAACCTAACCTAACCTAACCTAACCTAACCTAACCTAACCTAACCTAACCTAACCTAACCTAACCTAACCTAACCTAACCTAACCTAACCTAACCTAACCTAACCTAACCTAACCTAACCTAACCTAACCTAACCTAACCTAACCTAACCTAACCTAACCTAACCTAACCTAACCTAACCTAACCTAACCTAACCTAACCTAACCTAACCTAACCTAACCTAACCTAACCTAACCTAACCTAACCTAACCTAACCTAACCTAACCTAACCTAACCTAACCTAACCTAACCTAACCTAACCTAACCTAACCTAACCTAACCTAACCTAACCTAACCTAACCTAACCTAACCTAACCTAACCTAACCTAACCTAACCTAACCTAACCTAACCTAACCTAACCTAACCTAACCTAACCTAACCTAACCTAACCTAACCTAACCTAACCTAACCTAACCTAACCTAACCTAACCTAACCTAACCTAACCTAACCTAACCTAACCTAACCTAACCTAACCTAACCTAACCTAACCTAACCTAACCTAACCTAACCTAACCTAACCTAACCTAACCTAACCTAACCTAACCTAACCTAACCTAACCTAACCTAACCTAACCTAACCTAACCTAACCAGTTGCGCTCGAAACCGCGTGGAGAACAGCACGAAATTGACACGCTCCGCGGTAAAAAATTCATAAAAGTGGCAAAAAACGAGATAGAACCTTGGTGAAAGTGCTAAAATACTCGCTAGTTATATGTGCACCCAGTGAAGTGATAACATACATCCAGACGTACTCCCCTGAAGTAGGGTGGGCCCATTCAGCCAGCAGTGAGTACAAAAAATCTTGTTTTTTGGGTGGCGCTCGGAATTTTGATCGGCGACCCAAACTTTTTAAAACAGATTTTGATAGGCCTTAGGGGTGCCCATCCCCCTACCAAGTTTGCCTTCCATCGGACTAAAACTGACCGAGATATAACGAAAAATCAAAAGTTGTTAACTCGACCAACTTGGAAACGGGAAGAGTCCCGAAAATTCCACACACGGATCCCGATTCTACCCCAGACCGCATAAAGCACCTACATACCAAAAGTTTCAAAAACCACCCCGAAACACGGAAACCACACTTTTTGCGGCTTTTAGCGAAACTCCAGGGAGTTTCGGCCCGATTTTGACCCACTTCTCATCGAGGAAGCTACCCTTATTGACACGCTATCAAATAGCCCATCTCAAGACGAAAATAAAACAGTTTGAACTATATTTTTTGGACGATAAATTTTAGAGATAAGTTAAGTTAAGTGAAATAGTGTAACCGCAAATATAACTTGGTCCAATTTACGTAATTTAAAAATTTTTCCAAGTGTTTTTTAGTTTTATATTTTTACATTGTTTTAATTAAAATTGGACCGGAAGGGGATAAAAGTAATTATTACATGTGCAAAGAAATAATTGTAAGTAAAAAACGAGCGTAACAACCAAAAAACCAATACCCCCCCTTTTTTGAGAGAACTCAGGGTACAAACCAAATTTCAAAAGTATTTCTGAAGGAACAGTTCTAGAGAATTAGTGGCCATAATCTGCACATAGAAAAATAAACTTTAAACAAATAACAACCCTTAAATTCCCAAAACAAAATTTTTAAATTCTTTATAAACTTCAGCAATTTTTTAAAAATACTTCTATATAAAAATTTGCAAATATTTAAAAGCCAAAATTACTTAAATTATAGACAATTCAACATATATTTTTCCTTGCAAAATTCCCCCATAAATTAAGACGCAGGGGTGATTTAGGTAGTTGTTGGTAAACCACCCCCTAAACTCAGAAATACTTTTGAACCCTAAAGAGGGGTTTTCTGAAAACCAAATTCTTGTCACCGATTGAGGCACTACGGAACAAAATTTTAAGGGCGGAGATAGCGCACTACCCCTAGTAGTTTGGGAGATACGGGGATTTTTCTGAGTGAAGGGCCGGCGACAAAACCGCACCAAAGCTTGTAATCCCTATATCTCCGAAACTAGGGGTCGTAGCTCAAATTTGACAAAATTTTCCTGGTCCCCCCCCCCTGACCCCCCCCCACGGTTTGGACGTAAGCCAAACCCTTTGGACCTATACGCTTCTTTTGAGCTGAATTTCATCCCCCTACCCCTAAGTTGAAATAAAAACCATAAAAAATTCATAAAAATTCAAAATTCCGCAGTATAGGCCAAAAACCTACTTAATATATAGTAAAATAAATTCACCAACCCTTGTCAAAATTTTCAACCCCAAAACCACCCCTTTTAAAAAATTTTCTAATATAGTTATTTGGAAAGTGGGGAGGGACAACCGGCAAAAAATTGAGAAATACGGAGGAAGCCCCAACTCCTGCGACCAAAACTAACTGAGTTGTGGAAGAAAGAAAATCCCCGCGGCTATTTTGTCCGCCATCTTGGAAATACTCAAACACCCATAACTCCGGTTTAAGGGGTCGCAGAAGGGTGGGACTTTTTCCACAGATACAAGCATCTGCAGCTCTACGAGCAGAGATATAGAGAACGACTCTAGGTAGAGCACGAAAAATTTTTTTTTGTAACACACTTTTTATACATTGTTTTATTTATTAAATTAGATAGCTGATACCAGACTCTCCGACAGCGAACTCTATATTTCTGTTTTCTGTTCCCCTATAGAAAGATAATCTGTTGTACCATTAGATTTAAGTGACTACGGTATCCTATTGGAACCTAGTTTTAGCTATTAAGACTATCTATTGGTGACCCATTGTCTTAGTGGGCATTATAGTTATATTCTGACAAGACAACCTCTATTGAGGAACCTAGATTTAAGAACTTGTTGTGACCGACTACGGTATCCTATTGGGACCTAGCCCTAGATTTTCAGACTAATTTTATAATTATATATTATTATTATATATTATTATATTTATTATTATTATTATTTATTATATTATTATTATATATTATTATTTATTATATTATTATTATTATTTAATTTATTTTTATCTTCTTCTATCTATCAAATATTATTGCCTACAGCAAGAGAAGAACAGTCTTGAGAGATTCCAAAATACTGATTGGTGACCCATTGTCTTAGTGGGCATTATAGCTATATTTTGACAAGACAACCTCTATTGAGAAGCCTAGATTTGTTGTGACCGACTACGGTATCCTATTGGAACCTAGCCCTAGATTATAAGGCAAATTTTATTTCACGGCCTATATTAGCCGGGAATATGACCACCACTGCACGCACTCCACCAAAACTTGCAACGATCGTTCCTACCCCAGGAACCTATACAAAACAGGGTCTTTCACCTACCGAGCGCCAAATCGAAACATCTAGTCCGGACCCACCAGAAACGGTAAAGGGGGCTCCAAAACTTAAACAAAAAGCTGGAGTAAAGAAGACGACAATGAAAAAATCTACTGTGTCGTTGAAGCCAAGAAAACTGGTGGAGGAACAGCAGACGGAAAAACAAACACAAGGGTTGAAAAATCCCACAATGGCGGACCCTGCTTCAATGGTGGAGGTGAGTGGGGTGGAGGCCCTGGAACAGCTCCCTACATCCTTCACTATATTGGCTGAAAAATTTTATAATGTGGTGGACGAAGCCTACACGTCCCTGGAAAATACGAAAGACTCAAAACAAGAAATTAGGAACACAGTGAAGGGAAAAATTACCATTATGCATGAAATGTACAACGACTTGATCAGATTGGCAAAAACAGCACAAGCAAAAATAGATGAGACAGAAAAAGGAGATAAAGAAGACAATCAGAAACAAAAAGAAGAGAATGAACGAGCAAAGGATGGAAGACAAAATGAGGGCAATGAGCTTATGAAGCAAATGGAAGCACACGGAAAACTGCTAAAGCAAAACAGAGAGGAAATGGAGACTCTAAGGAATGCACTCAAAAAACATCGAGAAGTACTCCAGGAAAACAAAGCCACTTATGCAAGTGTAGTAGCTGGCAAACAACCAGAAGAGATTACGACAATGCATTCCGTAGTGATAACATCTAAGGACGAAAATCAAACCGGAGAGCAAGTTTTAGACCATTTGCGAAAAGCGGTAAATGCAAAGGAAGAAGGGTTAAAAATAGATAACATCAGGAAAACAAGAGATAGAAAAGTCATAATTGGATGTAGAACACAGGAAGAAGTGGAAAAAGTAAAAAACAGGATAAGGAAGGTAGGAGAACAGCTACAAGTGGAAGAAATGAAAAATAAAGACCCACTCATCATCCTCTACGGTGTCCTAAAGAGTCACTCCGACGAGGAGATCGTGAAAGCGCTCAGAACCCAGAATAAACACCTTCTGAGGGAAGTGGGGAAAGAAGCAGATCGGATTGAAGTTAAATTCCGTAAAAGGGCAAGAAACCCCCACACAGCGCACGTAGTCGTCGGAGTCTCTCCAATCATATGGAAACGCCTCACAGAAGCAGGAATGGCCTATATAGACCTGCAGAGGATAAGAATAGCGGACCAGTCTCCCCTAGTACAATGTTCGCGCTGTCTGGGGTATGGACACGGAAAGCGTTTCTGCCAGGAGACAGTGGACACATGTAGCCACTGTGGAGGTTCACATATGAGAACAGATTGTGAAAAATGGCTCGCCCAGGTGCCTCCTGGCTGCACTAACTGCCAAAAAGCTAGAATGGATCGCGTGGACCACAACGCATTTAGCATGGAATGCCCAGTGAGGAGAAAATGGGACACAATAGCCAGAATGACGGTAGCATACTGCTAAAGATGAAATGGGCGAAAACACTACAGCAACTCAAAACCCAATTAGCAAAAAATGCGTGGTGGTCCAGGCGAACCTGCAAAGAAGCCAGCTGGCAACAGCAGAACTAGTCATTGAGGCAGCTAGCAAGGGCCTGGCATTCGCGCTAATCCAGGAGCCATACACCGGAAATACAGGGAGGATGAGAACATACCCGGGCACCAAAATAATACAGTGCGACAGGTACACCGACAAAGTGAACAAAACGGCCATCGTTATATTCGACGACACTATCCACATAACGCAGTGCCCTACGCTAACAACGCCGAACATCACGGTTGTCAAACTAAAGACAGGCACACGTCAAATAGGGGTAGTGTCGGTATACCTGGAAGGAGACACGCCGATAGAACCCTACATCGAGCAGATGGAGAAGGTGATTAGAGAAATAGGGATAAAGGAAGTACTGATAGGAGGAGACGTAAATGCATGGAATACCTGGTGGGGAAGCAAGAGAGTGGATCAAAGAGGGGAAATTTTGGCAGGCATGATAGAGGAAACGGGAATGCATGTGCTCAACCGTGGGTCCGAACCCACCTTCGACACCATCAGAGGGGGGAAAAGATACACAAGCTGCGTCGACATTACTACGTGCTCAACAGAACTACTCGCCAAAATAGAAAACTGGAGGACGGTAGAAGGAATGACAAACTCGGACCACAGGGCAATCTTGTTCGAACTGAACCTGGAGAAACCCACTGAAATAGAAATCAAAAGAACCACTAGGAAATATAACACAAAGAAAGCAAAATGGAACCAGTTTCATGAGAAACTAGGCCAGGTTTGGATGGAGCAAAACATAAATAAAACAGAAATAGAAAAAATAAACTGTAAGAAAACATTAGGCACATTAATAGAAAAATTTACAAACACAATTATATCAGCAAGCACCGACACAATTCCAGAAATTAAAAATAAAAAACGGACTAGACTGCCTTGGTGGACCGAGGAGCTAGAAAAAATGAAAAAGGACGTGACAACAAAGAGGCGCAGAATTAGATGCGCATCACAAATACGCAGGGAGTGGGTAGTGCGGCAGTACCTGGAGGCTAAAGAGGCATATGAGAAGGAGGCTAGAAACGCACAAACCACTAGCTGGAAAAACTTCTGTGGGAGGCAGGATAGGGAGAGTATGTGGGATGGAATATACCGGGTGATGGGCCAAACCGCCAAAAGAGAGGAAGACGTGACGCTCATAAAAAACGGGAGAGAGCTAAGCAATGAAGAATCGGCCAAACTTCTGGCCGACACCTTCTACGCTGAAGACGGGGAACATAGTGACGATGCAGACCACATACATGAAAGAGAAAAAGCAAAACGGATAAACGAGTGGACACATGGTGAACCATGTGATCCGCCATTTACGCTAGAAGAAATGAGGTGGGCTGCATCGAGCTTTAACCCGAAAAAAGCACCCGGACCTGACGGTTTGACGGCCGATATATGCCAGGCGGTCATTAAACATGACCCGGATATATTCCTCGCACTAGCAAATAGATGCCTCGACCTACACTGCTTCCCCAGAATGTGGAAGGAGGCGGTAATAGTGGTGTTGCGAAAGCCTGGCAAGGAGGACTACACGCACCCCAAGTCGTATAGACCCATCGGACTGCTGCCTGTGCTAGGGAAGATCTTTGAGAAGATGATAGTAAGGAGAATACGTCACCACACCTTACCAGATATGAGCAGGCAACAATTCGGCTTTACACCACAGCGCGGCACCGAAGACTCCCTCTATGTCATGATGCAACATATCGGAGAAAAACTCAAAGACAAGAAACTTATTACCATAGTCTCACTTGACATAGAGGGGGCCTTCGACAATGCATGGTGGCCGGCCATAAAGTGTCGATTGGCCGAATCGAAATGCCCAGCCAATATAAGGCGCTTGGTAGACGACTATCTCTCAGACAGATCGGTCCGGCTCAGGTATGCGGGGGCTGAAAGCGGAAAGGAGACGACGAAGGGATGCGTGCAGGGCTCAATAGGGGGTCCAACATTCTGGAACCTGCTGCTGGACCCGCTATTGAAGCAACTGGAGGAACAAGGTCACCATTGCCAGGCTTTCGCCGACGATGTGATATTGATTTTTTCGGGCGAAACAGCCCTCGAAATACAGGAACGGGCAAATCCTGCTCTCGCTCATGTGCGGAAGTGGGGAGTACGAAACAAACTCAAATTTGCACCACACAAAACAAAGGCGATGGTCATAACCAACAAAATGAAGTACGACACCCCACTTCTGCAGATGGGCGGAGTAGAAATAGAAATGACTCGAGAGATCAAAATACTCGGCCTCACAATAGATGACAAACTGACCTTTAACCCACACGTGTCAAATGTATGTCGCAAGGCACTCAACCTGTACAAGCACCTAGCGAGAGCAGCAAAAATCCACTGGGGACTGGGTCCCGAAATAGTCAGAACCATCTATACGGCTGTGGTGGAGCCTGTCATACTATATGCGGCTGGCGCGTGGGGAGCAAAAACAAAGAAAATAGGAGTCCAAAAGCAGTTCAACGCAGTGCAGCGTGGATTCGTGCAAAAAATCATTAAAGCATACAGAACAGTATCACTAAACTCGGCCCTATTACTCGCCGGGCTGCTCCCCCTAGACATTAGGGTTCGAGAGGCAGCCACTTTATTTGAAATAAAGAAAGGCTTTTCCCGGAAAGTAATAGGAGACCGAGAGATAGAAACACCGGTATCATGCACCGAGACGCCTCACCCCTCGGAACAAGTGGGAATAAAATTCCAGAACTTGGTGGACAGGGCGCGGGTGGAACAGTTTGAAAACAACGGCTTGAAAATCTATACGGATGGAAGCAGAATAGACGAAAAGGTCGGAGCAGCACTATCCATATGGGAAGGGGATAGAGAAACCAAAACCCGAAAGCTGAAACTGGACCACTCGTGCACTGTTTATCAGGCGGAACTATTGGCATTGCACGAAGCCACGAAGCACGCGCTGAAAACTTCAGCACCCAACTGCAACATTTATTGCGATTCCAGATCAGCTCTGGAAACCGTAGTAAATGGTATTTCCCTCCATCCCTTGGCAGTACAAATAAGGAAAGACATACAGAAGTGTCAATCACAGAATAAATTGTTAAATCTATTCTGGATTAAAGCTCACGCCGGGCTGGAGGGAAACGAAAGAGCGGATGAATTAGCGAAGGATGCAGCGTTGAACAAGAAGACAAGACCGGACTACAGCAGGATCCCGGTTTCATTCGTCAAGCGGCAAATAAGACAGGAGTCGCTTGAGGAATGGAACCAACGCTATAGGCAAGGCGAGACTGGCTCTATTACAAAAATCTTTTTTCCCGACGCCATAGAAGCGTACCCCACAATCCGCAAACTAAAACCAGACCATATTGAGACCCAGATCATGACGGGGCACGGCGGATTCTCGCAGTACTTAAATAGATTTAAGTGTAGGGAGAGTCCGGCGTGTGCCTGTGACCCTATAAAAGAGGAAACAGTCATGCACGTTCTAACGGAATGCCCAGTGTATGGAAAAAGGAGAAACGACATAGAAATGGAACTGGGAACCACAATGACCATTGAAAACATAAAATATATAATAAAAGACAGTACGATAAGAAATAAGTTTTTAAAATATAGTAGAGAAATTGCCAAAAAAGTAATAAAGAAGAATAAGTAGATCAAATAAAAAGCCAACATATATAAGAGAAAAGGAATACATAGATAGAAGAAAATTATAAGAACATAAAAAGCTTGTTATATAAACAATAGACACCCAAAGTGAAACATAAAACTTAAACATATAATGGAGAAACTAGACACATCGGAAAAGAAAAGGAAAGAATAAAAGTGAAGATGTAAGAATATATATGTAAAAATATATAGTGATTGCATAGGAAGGCGTTATAAAAGAAAGGTACCATAAAAACTCCATATGTATAAATAAACAACCAAAACGAAAGCAAAAAGAAAAAGCAAAATACACCAAAGATACAAAAGGCCTCTGACCATGTCAGGGAAATACTGCATGCCCCCAAAAGTAGGGAGCAATAAAAAAAAAAAAAAAAAAAAAAAACCTAACCTAACCTAACCTAACCTAACCTAACCTAACCTAACCTAACCTAACCTAACCTAACCTAACCTAACCTAACCTAACCTAACCTAACCTAACCTAACCTAACCTAACCTAACCTAACCTAACCTAACCTAACCTAACCTAACCTAACCTAACCTAACCTAACCTAACCTAACCTAACCTAACCTAACCTAACCTAACCTAACCTAACCTAACCTAACCTAACCTAACCTAACCTAACCTAACCTAACCTAACCTAACCTTTTTTTTTTTTTTTTTTTTTTTTTTTTTTGTTTGCGCTGGGAAAAAATGCGTTACGCATACCCGCCCATTGGGGGATGGACGGGTTATGTGGGACTCTCCGGCTAGCCCGGCATACCCACTAAAATAACCCAGCGGCACTCCCGCATCGTCTATTTGGAGGAGGACTGGGAAACCGGCACAGCCTTTACGTCCAGTCCCCCACCGACGACCGCCCGCCTTTACAGCGGGGCCCGCACGCCCCTCCCTTAGTGGAGGGGCCCGGGAACGACCGTGAGTGCTCGGCCGTTCCCGCCCGACGAGGGTGGTGATTGGTGCAATGCGAGCGAAGGCGCCCCCGCGCCTGTCGCCCGCTAATCACCACCAGAAGGAGGGAGGCGACGATCGTACAACCGCCGTCTCCCACCCCTTCTCCGCCTGCGGAGCGGCGGCGCGAGAGGATCATCCTCCCGCGCGCGCTCCGCCGCCTCCTTTTGCGACATGACATTCTCGCAAAAGGAGGCAACCGCCGCCCAAGCCTCCTCACTCCCCAGCATGGAGTTCACCACACCGGGAAGTGAGAGGTCTAACCCGACTACATCGGTCAGGGCACGGCGCAGCTCAGCCCAGGCTGGGCACACCTCGAGGGTGTGCTGCGCCGTGTCCTCCGCAGCTCCACACTCGTGGCACGCCGGGGTTTCCTCCCTCTGGATCCGATGCAGGTGCGTTCCGAAGCAGCCATGCCCGGATAACACCTGCACCAGACGGAACGAGAGGAAACCGTGGGGACGCTCGAGCCAGTCCCGCAGGGCTGGACCGAGCGCGTCCAACGTCCGGCGTCCAAAGGTGGCGGAGGCGAGGTCCCGTGTCCAGTGAAGGACGATTGCGTCCCTCGCCTCCCGCCGCACGGCATCCCGCTCTTGCGCGGCGGGGCGCTCACCCAGCGCCCTACGCCGCGCCGTCCATTCGTACACTCTGGCGAGCACCCATGCCTCCAATTCCCAGGGAGGGGTGCCGGCCAGAGCGCACGCCGCCGCAAAACCCACCGAGCGGTAGGCCCTCGCCACCCGCTGTGCAATGGCCCGTTGGGGCCTGCGGATGGCGGTTGCATTCTCCCTCCTGTGGAGGGAGTCCGCCCAGATGGGTGCCCCGTAAAGGGCCATGCTTTTGAGGATGCCGGCATAGAGGCGCCGGCATCGCTCCTTGGGCCCGCCCAGGTTCGGGAGGAGCCATGAGAGGGCGTCCGCGGCTTTGAGCAGGCGCGTCGACAACCCGCTGAAGTGCGGGCCGAAGCGCCACCTACTGTCCAGCACGAGGCCCAGATACTTCATCTGGGCCCCGACCCCTATCCGGACGCCCTCCACCACGATGTGGGCGTCTGGAGGGCAGCGCTGCCGAGGCCCGTGAAAGAACACGGCCTCGGTCTTGTTCAGCGCTACCCTCAATCCAAGCTGGCGGATCCTGCCTGCCACTAAGGATCCGCCAGCCGAGGCCAAACAGGCCGCCGCCCCAAAGTCCCTCCCCCGGGCAACGAGGAGAGTGTCATCCGCGTAGCAGATGACACTCGTGCCCTGGAGGAGGGTGCCCCGAAGGACCCAATCGAATCCGATGTTCCACAAGAGGGGCCCTAGCACCGAACCCTGTGGAACACCGGACTCCGCGCCGTAGCGCCTGATCCTGGCCGTCTTGTCCACCAGAAGGACCTCTCGGTCCCTCAAGTAGTCGGCCAGGATCGCCCGCAGATATTGGGGCACTCCGTAGTATCGGAGTGCCTCCAATATGGTCGAGTGGGGCACGGAGTTGAAGGCGTTGGCGATGTCGAACGACACCGCCAACACTCCGTCCCCAGCCTCGACCGCTTCCCGCACTTGGCCCCTGAGTAGGGCCAACGCATCGACCGTCGAACGCCCTTGGCGGAACCCGAACTGGGCGTCCGACAGGTCTGGCCCTACCTCCCGCAACTGGCTATTAAGCCGGGTGGCGATGATCCCCTCGAACAGTTTACCGACCTCATCGAGCAGAACGATGGGCCGGTATGCCGAGGGGGAGTCCACCGGGCGTCCCTCCTTGCGGAGAAGGCACAGCTTGCCTTCCTTCCACAGCTTCGGGAACCTCCCAGCCGTCAAGCACGCGCTGAAGAGGTCCCGAAGCCTTTCCTCCATTAGGGACGCCGCGATGGCCACCACCCGTGCGGGGACGCCGTCCGGTCCAGGGGCCGTCTTCTTCGCGCGGAGGGGCAAAACCCCCGCGCGAAATTCCTCCGCCGACACTGGAGGCACCTCCTCCTCCGGCGAAGCCACCACCCCCCCCAGCGGGGGGTTCATCGTTGGTGGGGTGAAGTCGGTCCTGCGCGGAAACAGTGACCGAACCACCCCATCCAGCAACGCCGGCTCTAGGGTCTCCGCTAATGGGGGACCGTAAGGGCGCAGCTGGCTCCGCGCCTGCTTATACGGCCTCCCAAACGGATCCCTGTCGAGGCCCTCCAGCATCTCGGCCTTTGCCGAGTCCTCGGCGGCGCACATTTCCGACTTGAGGACCGTCTTTGCCTCTAGGTAAGAGGCGTAGAGGCGGTCCTCCTCAGCCTGACATCGGCTGGTGCGCCGCCGACTCCGCGTGTAGGCCCTCCTGGCCTCCACGCACGCGGCCCGGAGCGCCGCCAGCTCCCCCGTCCACCAATAAACGGCGCGACGGGGAGGCGGACGGCGAGACCGAGGCATGCTCGAGTTGCACACCTCGGTCAGGGACCTCCGGAGCCGTACCGCTGCGACGTCGACGTCCGTGCCTTCTACAGGGGGCGAGAGCCAGTCCTGGAGGAACGCTGCCTCCTGGGCTGCCTCCCGGTCCAGGCGGGTGAGAGCCCACCGCGGGAAGGGAGATCGGCCCGAGCGGGCCATCCCCCGCGGGCTCTGGGTGGAGATGTCGAACCGCACATATCGGTGGTCCGACAGGGTCTCCACCATCTCCACCCGCCAGTTCACGACGCGGGCGGCTAGCACGGGGGTGGCGAACGATACGTCCACCACTGACCCTCCCCGTTGCCGCACACACGTGTGAACATCCCCCCTGTTTAGGAGGGACACGCCGCACGAAGCCGACCAAAATTCGGCGGCGCGCCCCCGGACGTTGCACGACGCCACCGGGTTGCCCCAGGCCACCGACTTGGCGTTCAGGTCGCCCATTACGACGACCTGACGTGGTGCCGCCCTCCCGACGACTGCCGTAAGGACTTCGAGAAAATTCTCGAAGTCCCTTAGAGGGCGGTTTGGGGAGAAATAGACCCCGACCAGGGCTATTTCTCCCCACGCGGCGGCCACGTATCCCGGACCCCTCTCTAAAAGCGAGAGGGGAGGGGAGTCCGTGGCAGGCCGCGACACCAACGCCACCAAGCCGTCCCGATCACCCAGCCAACGGCCAGGTACCGAGTACGGCTCGGCGACCACCGCCACGTCCACCAACCACTCGGCCACAGTCTGCATCAGCAGATCCTGTGCCGCTCTGCAGTGGTTGGTGTTCGCCTGGAGGATGCGATGTTTGACCCTACCCATTAGTCGGTCATCGCACCCCCCTCCTCCACGGCCGCTGAGGTCCCAGCCACTGGGACGGCGGTGGCAGCGACAGGCCGGGTCGGAGCCTGGGTTTTGCCCTTCTTAAGGGGAGGACTGCAATTCCTCCCCTTCATAATGTGTCCCGCAGGGCGGCCACTGGCGGCACATACCGCGCAGTGCGGTGCGGCGGCCTTGCAGGAGGCGGCTTTGTGCCCCTCCTTGCCGCAGCGGTAGCAGCTGTCCGTCCTGTCAATGCTGGACGGACAGAGGGCTCGGGTGTGACCGATGCCGAAGCACTTGTAGCACCTTAAAGGCTGGTCCTCAAGTGCCCGGACCGCACCCGAGCTGAACCCGACGGCGAGCCGTCCCCTCTCGAGGACGGCTTTGGCAGCGGCGACTGGGCACTCCAGGCGAATTGCGCCCATGCCGCCGCGCCCGGGCCTGATGCCCCCGCCCTGCACCGCTGCGACTGCGCAGCCCCCAATGGCTGCGATCGCTGCCACCACCTCCTCCTTGGTGACTGAATCATCAAGATCAGCCACCTCGATGGCCGCCGACTTCACCGGCCTCGCCACCTTCGCCGCGTCCGCGATGACCTCCTGCAGCTTCGCTGCAAAGAGGTCTGCGTTCTTTGCGCCCTCGGCACCCGGGAACTCAAAAATTCGAGCCCCAGCTTGTGTCCGGCGACACGAGACTTTACCGATCCCTAGTTTGGTGGGATCGGCGTTAGCACGCGCCCGCAACATCACGGACGCGTACGTCTCGCCCCGCTCCGCAGCCTCCGTGGTGAGCGTCATCACGACGGCTGCGGTCTTGGGAGGAACCAAGTTCCTCCTGACACCGGCTGGGGTCGAACCCTTCCCCTTTCCCTTGCCAGTCGTCTGTGACTGATCGGCAGGGGTGGTGGCGGAGGCGGCTGGGGGGGTGGTATTCCCGCTCCCTTTACCCTTGCCAGTCGGCTTCGACTGGCTGGGAGTGGTGGTGGCGGGGACGGCAGGGACGACCGCTGCCGTCTTTTTGCCCTTGCCCTTCCCCTTACCGACCACCCTCGTCCAGCCCTGCTGGTTGGTCGGGGTGGTGGAAGGGAGAAGGGCGTCCTCCCTCTGAGAGGAAGGCACCGGCTCCTCTCGCCTCCTGTCCGCCGCAAGCGGCGGTCGGATGACTTTCGCCGGCAAGAGCCGGTCCTCTATTCCCGCCAGGCAGGAACGAACAAACGCCCTCTCCTCCGCCATGACCTTGCGGAGGACATCCTCAAGGCCGGGGGAGGAGGCAAGGCCCTCCGCCGCAGGTCTGGGCTCGGCTTGGGACGGCCGGGCCGTGGCTTCAGCCAGCTTGAGGTGAAGCTGGCTGACCTCCGACTGCAGGCGATCCACTTTCGCCTGCAGTTGCCGCGACTCGTCGCTGGCCTTGCGCTCCACGAGCTCCGCGACGATGCCACGCATGCTCGCGGCCCGGCATTTCAGGGACTTTTGGAAAGTCCCCTTTAGGTGGGAGGACTTGGCGGCGACCTCCACGATCGCCTCCTCGTCCTCCAAGGCCATTCTCTCCAATTCAGCCAGGGAGTGGTCCGCGTACATCACGCGGGACGCACCGTACCCGGCCTTGGCACGAGCGACGCGCGCCCGCTCCTCCTTGGCCGCAATTCGCTCCTCGAGCTCCTGCTGGAGCTGCTCCCGACGACCTACGTCCAACTGGCGCTGGGCGTCGACCAAACCCACATCGTGGGTATCCGCTGAGGTTTTTTGGGCCTTCCTTTTCTGCTCCTTCGCCGAACACGAGGACCCATCTGACCCTTGTTTCAGGAAGGTCTTACGCTTCCGCGATACCGATCGTGATCGGCTGTAATCCGAGGCTGTGGACTCATTCTCGGAGTCCGACAATGAGTCCACTCTCCCTCCGTAGAAGGCGCTGCCTTCCGACGCTGACGCGTCGCGTTGGCCCTGAGAAGGGCCTTTTGGTTGGCCCTGAGAAGGGCCTTTGGGTTGGCCCTGAGAAGGGCCTTTTTTTATGAAATGCCCGAGGGCATCCCGCGCGGGTTTAGGCATTTTCCAACGATGTCGTAGCACTCAAGGCAAAAGGTAGCTACGAAGCACAGTGCACTTTAGCCGTACCCAGTCTGCCACTCCGTTACGGTGGTCAGAACTGGGACGTTTCCGGGGAACGCGACGTGGACGCAAGCACTGTGGGGTGGTTCCCCAAAATATTGCAGTTCCTCAGTCTCGAACCGTCGACCACTCCAGTCATTGGACTCAAGTTCTTGTTACAATACCACTGCGCTACGAGGCTCAACCTAACCTAACCTAACCTAACCTAACCTAACCTAACCTAACCTAACCTAACCTAACCTAACCTAACCTAACCTAACCTAACCTAACCTAACCTAACCTAACCTAACCTAACCTAACCTAACCTAACCTAACCTAACCTAACCTAACCTAACCTAACCTAACCTTTTTTTTTTTTTTTTTTTTTTTTTTGTTTGCGCTGGGAAAAAATGCGTTACGCATACCCGCCCATTGGGGGATGGACGGGTTATGTGGGACTCTCCGGCTATTCCGGCATACCCACTAAAATAACCCAGCGGCACTCCCGCATCGTCTGTGTGGAGGAGGACTGGGAAACCGGCACAGCCTTTACGTCCAGTCCCCCACCGACGACCGCCCGCCTTTACAGCGGGGCCCGCACGCCCCTCCCTAAGTGGAGGGGCCCGGGAACGACCGTGAGTGCTCGGCCGTTCCCGCCCGACGATGGTGGCGATTTGTGCAATGCGAGCGAAGGCGCCCCCGCGCCTGTCGCCCGCTAATCACCACCAGAAGGAGGGAGGCGACGATCGTACAACCGCCGTCTCCCACCCCTTCTTCGCCTGCGGAGCGGCGGCGCGAGAGGATCATCCTCCCGCGCGCGCTCCGCCGCCTCCTTTTGCGACATGACATTCTCGCAAAAGGAGGCAACCGCCGCCCAAGCCTCCTCACTCCCCAGCATGGAGTTCACCACACTGGGAAGTGAGAGGTCCATTCCGACCACATCTGTCAGGGCACGGCGCAGCTCAGCCCAGGCTGGGCACACCTCGAGGGTGTGCTGCGCCGTGTCCTCCGCGGCTCCACAGTCGTGGCACGCCGGGGTTTCCTCCCTCTGGATCCGATGCAGGTGCGTTCCGAAGCAGCCATGCCCGGACAACACCTGCACCAGACGGAAAGAGAGGAAACCGTGGGGGCGCTCGAGCCAGTCCCGCAGGACTGGACCGAGCGCGTCCAGCGTCCGGCGTCCAAATGTGGCGGAGGCGAGGTCCCGTGTCCAGTGTAGGACGATTGCGTCCCTCGCCTCCCGCCGCACGGCATCCCGCTCTTGCGCGGCGGGGCGCTCACCCAGCGCCCTACGCCGCGCCGCCCATTCGTACACTCTGGCGAGCACCCATGCCTCCAATTCCCAGGGAGGGGTGCCGGCCAGAGCGCACGCCGCCGCGAAGCCCACTGAGCGGTAGGCTCTCGCCACCCGCTGTGCAATGGCCCGTTGGGGCCTGCGGATGGCGGTTGCATTCTCCCTCCTGTGGAGGGAGTCCGCCCAGATGGGTGCCCCATACAGGGCCATACTCTTGAGGATGCCGGCATAGAGGCGCCGGCATCGCTCCTTGGGCCCTCCCAGGTTTGGGAGGAGCCATGAGAGGGCGTCCGCGGCTTTCAGCAGGCGCGTCGACAGCCCGCTAAAGTGCGGGCCGAAGCGCCACCTGCTGTCCAGCACGAGGCCCAGATACTTCATCTGGGCCCCGACCCCTATCCGGACGCTCTCCACCACAATGTGGGCGTCTGGAGGGCAGCGCTGCCGAGGCCCGTGAAAGAACACGGCCTCGGTCTTGTTCAGCGCCACCCTCAATCCAAGCTGGCGGACCCTACCTGCCACTAAGGATCCGCCAGCTGAGGCCAGACAGGCCGCCTCCCTAAAGTCCCTCCCCCGGGCAACGAGGAGAGTGTCATCCGCGTAGCAGATGACACTCGTGCCCTGGAGGAGGGTGCCGCGCAGCAGCCAATCGAATCCGATGTTCCACAAGAGAGGTCCTAGCACCGAACCCTGTGGAACACCGGACTCCGCGCCGTAGCGCCTGATCCTGGCCGTCCTGTCCGCCAGGAGGACCTCCCGGTCCTCCAGGTAGTTGGCCAGGATCGCCCGCAGATATTGGGGCACTCCGTGATACCGGAGTGCCTCCAATATGGTCGAGTGGGGCACGGAGTTGAAGGCGTTGGCGATGTCGAACGACACCGCCAACACTCCGTCCCCAGCCTCGACCGCTTCCCTCACTTGGCCCCTGAGTAGGGCCAACGCATCGACCGTCGAACGCCCTTGTCGGAACCCGAACTGGGCGTCCGACAGGTCTGGCCCTACCTCCCGCAACTGGCTATTTAGCCGGGTGGCGATGATCCCCTCGAACAATTTACCGACCTCATCTAGCAGAACGATGGGCCGGTATGCCGAGGGGGAGTCCACCGGGCGTCCCTCCTTCCGGAGCAGGCAAAGCTGCCCCTCCTTCCAGATCTTCGGGAACCTCCCAGCCGTCAGGCACGCGCTGAAGAGGTCCCGAAACCTCTGCTCCATGAAGGACGCTGCGATGGCCACCACCCGTGCGGGGACGCCATCTGGTCCAGGGGCCGTCTTCTTCGCGCGGAGGGACAGAACCCCCGCGCGAAATTCCTCCGCCGACACTGGAGGCACCTCCTCCTCCGGCGAAGCCACCACCCCCCCCAGCGGGGGGTTCATCGTTGGTGGGGTGAAGTCGGTCCTGCGCGGAAACAGTGACCGAACCACCCCATCCAGCAACGCCGGCTCTAGGGTCTCCGCTAATGGGGGACCGTAAGGGCGCAGCTGGCTCCGCGCCTGCTTATACGGCCTCCCAAACGGATCCCTGTCGAGGCCCTCCAGCATCTCGGCCTTTGCCGAGTCCTCGGCGGCGCACATTTCCGACTTGAGGACCGTCTTTGCCTCTAGGTAAGAGGCGTAGAGGCGGTCCTCCTCAGCCTGACATCGGCTGGTGCGCCGCCGACTCCGCGTGTAGGCCCTCCTGGCCTCCACGCACGCGGCCCGGAGCCCCGCCAGCTCCACCGTCCACCAATAAACGGCGCGACGGGGAGGCGGACGGCGAGACCGAGGCATGCTGGAGTTGCACACCTCGGTCAGGGACCCCCGCAGCCGAACCGCTGCGGCGTCCACGTCCGTGCCCTCCACAGGGGGCGAGAGCCAGTCCTCGAGGAACGCCGTCTCCTGGGCTGACTCCCGGTCCAGGCGGGTGAGAGCCCACCGCGGGAAGGGTGATTGGCCCGAGCGGGCCATCCCCCGCGGGCTCTGGGTGGAGATGTCGAACCGCACATATCGGTGGTCCGACAGGGTCTCCACCATCTCCACCCGCCAGTTCACGACGCGTGTGGCTAGCACAGGGGTGGCGAACGACACGTCCACCACTGACCCTCCCTGTTGCCGCACACACGTGTGAACATCCCCCCTGTTCAGGAGGGACACGCCGCACGAAGCCGCCCAAAATTCGACGGCGCGCCCCCGGACGTTACAGGACGCCGCTGGGTTGCCCCAGGCCACCGCCTTGGCGTTCAGGTCGCCCAACACGACGACCTGACGTGGTGCCGCCCTCCCGACGACTGCCGTAAGGACCTCGAGAAAGTTCTCGAAGTCCCTTAGAGGGCGGTTTGGGGAGAAATAGACCCCGACCAGGGCTATTTCTCCCCACGCGGCGGCCACGTATCCCGGACCCCTCTCTAAAAGCGAGAGGGGAGGGGAGTCCGTGGCAGGCCGCGACACCAACGCCACCAAGCCGTCCCGATCACCCAGCCAACGGCCAGGTATCGAGTACGGCTCGGCGACCACCGCCACGTCCACCAACCACTCGGCCACGGTCTGCATGAGCAGATCCTGGGCCGCTCTGCAGTGGTTGGTGTTCGCCTGGAGGATGCGATGTTTGACCCTATCCATTAGTCGGTCATCGCACCCCCCTCCTCCACAGCCGCTGAGGTCCCAGCCACTGGGACGGCGGTGGCAACGACAGGCCGGGTCGGCGCCTGTACTTTCCCCTTCTTAAGGGGAGGACTGCAGTTCCTCCCCTTCATTATATGGCCCGCAGGGCGGCCACTGGCGGCACAAACTGCGCAGTGCGGCGCGGCGGCCATGCAGGAGGCGGATTTGTGGCCCTCCTTGCCGCAGCGGTAACAACTGTCCGTCCTGTCGACAGTGGACGGACAGAGGGCCCGGGTGTGGCCAATGCCGAAGCACTTGTAGCACCTCAGCGGCTGGGCCTCAAGTGCCCGGACCGCAGCCGAGCTGAAGCCGACGGCGAGCCGTCCCTTCTCGAGGACGGCTTTGGCTGCGGCCACTGGGCACTCCAGGCGAATGGTGCCCATGCCGCCGCGCCCGGGCCTGATGCCCCCGCCCTGCACCGCTGCGACTGTGCAGCCCCCAATGGCCGCGACTGCTGCCACCACCTCCTCCTTGGTGACGGAGTCGTCCAGATCCGCCACCTCGAAGGCCGCCGACTTCACCGGCCTGGCCACCTTCGCGTCGTCCGCAATGACCTCTTGCAGCTTTTCTGCGAAGAGGTCCGCATTTTTTCCGCCCTCCGCCCCCGGGAACTCGAAGATACGAGCCCCAGCCTGTGTCTTGCGGCATGACACTTTGCCGATCCCCAATTTGGTGGGATCGGCACTGGCACGCGCCCGCACCAACATGGACGCGTACGTCACTCCCCGCTCCGCGGCTTCCGCGGTGAGTGTCACCACGACGGCCGCGGTCTTGGGAGGAACTAAGTTTCTCCTGACACCGGCTGGGGCGGAACTCTTGCCCTGTCCCTTTCCCTTGTCGGCCGACTGCGACTGACCGGCAGGGGTGGTGGCGGAGACGGCTGGGGCCGGGGGGGTGCTCTTTCCCTTCCCTTTGCCTTTCCCCTTCCCTTTGCCAGTCGGCTGCGACTGGCTGGGAGTGGTGGTGGCGGGAACGGCAGGGATTACAGCTGCCGTCCTTTTTCCCTTGCCCTTGCCCTTAACAACCACCCTCGTCCAGCCCTGCTGGTTGGTCGGGGTGGTTGAAGGCAGATGGGCGTCCCCCCTCTGAGAGGTTGCCACCGGCTCCACTCGCCTCTTATCCGCCGCAAGCGGCGGTCGGAGGATCTTTGCCGGCAAGAGCCGGTCCTCAATTCCCGCCAGGCAAGAACGAACAAACGCCCTCTCCTCCGCCATAACCTTGCGGAGGACGTCCTCAAGGCCGGAGGAGAGGGCGGGGCCCTCTGCCGCAGGTCTGGGCTCGGCTTGGGATGGCCGGGCCGTGGCTTCAGCCAGCTTCATGTGCAGCTGGCTGACCTCCGACTGCAGGCGATCTACCTTCGCCTGCAGTTGCCGCGTTTCATCGCAGGCCTTCCTTTCCACCAGCTCCGCGACGATGCATCGCATGCTGGCGGCCCGGCATTTCAGGGACTTCTGGAAAGTCCCCTTTAGGTGGGAGGACTTGGCGGCGACCTCCACGATCGCCTCCTCGTCCTCCAAGGCCATCCTTTCCAATTCGGCCAGGGAGTGGTCCGAGTATAAGATGCGGGACGCACCGTACCCGGACTTTGCACGGGCGACGCGCGCCCGTTCCTCCTGGGCCGCAACCCGCTCCTCCAGCTCTTGCTGGAGCTGCTCCCGCCTTGCCAGGTCCAACTCGCGTTGGGCGTCGGCTAAACCCACGTCGTGGGTGTCTGCCGCTGTCGTCGCCTTTCTAGACTTGACCCTCCTTCCGGGCCCCTTCGCTGAACCTGAGCCCGAGGACCCATCGGACACGACTTTCAAGAAGCTCCGCTTCCTCGATGCCGATCGCGATCGAGCATCAATCACCATTGAACTGGCATCCGACAATACGGACTCGTTGTCGGATTCAGACAAATCGCCCGCCTTCCCTCCGTAGAAGGTCCTGCCTTCCTCCGACGCTAAGGCTGCGTCGCGTTGGCCCTGAGAAGGGCCTTTTGGTTGGCCCTGAGAAGGGCCTTTGGGTTGGCCCTGAGAAGGGCCTTTGGGTTGGCCCTGAGAAGGGCCTTTGGGTTGGCCCTGAGAAGGGCCTTTTTTTACAAAATGCCCGAGGGCATCCCGCACAGGTTTTGGCATATCAAACAACGCAAAATTCGTAACTCTCAACGCAATAGGTAGCTACGAAGCACAGTGCACTTTAGCCGTACCCAGTCTGCCACTCCGTTACGGTGGTCAGAACTGGGACGTTTCCGGGGAACGCGACGTGGACGCAAGCACTGTGGGGTGGTTCCCCAACCTAACCTTTTTTTTTTTTTTTTTTTTTTTTTTGTTGACGCTGGGAAAAAATGCGTTACGCATACCCGCCCATTGGGGGATGGACGGGTTATGTGGGACTCGCCGGGCTAGTCCCGGGATACCCACTAAAATAACCCAGCGGCACTCCCGCATCGTCTATTTGGAGGAGGACTGGGAAACCGGCACAGCCTTTACGTCCAGTCCCCCACCGACGACCGCCCGCCTTTACAGCGGGGCCCGCACGCCCCTCCCTAAGTGGAGGGGCCCGGGAACGACCGTGAGTGCTCGGCCGTTCCCGCCCGACGAGGGTGGTGATTAGTGCAATGCGAGCGAAGGCGCCCCCGCGCCTGTCGCCCGCTAATCACCACCAGAAGGAGGGAGGCGACGATCGTACAACCGCCGTCTCCCACCCCTTCTTCGCCTGCGGAGCGGCGGCGCGAGAGGATCATCCTCCCGCGCGCGCTCCGCCGCCTCCTTTTGCGACATGACATTCTCGCAAAAGGAGGCAACCGCCGCCCAAGCCTCCTCACTCCCCAGCATGGAGTTCACCACACTGGGAAGTGAGAGGTCCATCCCGACCACATCTGTCAGGGCACGGCGCAGCTCAGCCCAGGCTGGGCACACCTCGAGGGTGTGCTGCGCCGTGTCCTCCGCGGCTCCACAGTTGTGGCACGCCGGGGTCTCCTCCCTCTGGATCCGATGCAGGTGCGTTCCGAAGCAGCCATGCCCGGACAACACCTGCACCAGACGGAAAGAGAGGAAACCGTGGGGGCGCTCGAGCCAGTCCCGCAGGACTGGACCGAGCGCGTCCAGCGTCCGGCGACCAAAGGTGGCGGAGGCGAGGTCTCGTGTCCAGTGAAGGACGATTGCGTCCCTCGCCTCCCGCCGCACGGCCTCCCGCTCTTGCGCGGCGGGGCGCTCACCCAGCGCCCTACGACGCGCCACCCATTCGTACACTCTGGCGAGCACCCATGCCTCCAATTCCCATGGAGGGGTGCCGGCCAGAGCGCACGCCGCCGCGAAGCCCACCGAGCGGTAGGCTCGCGCCACCCGCTGTGCAATGGCCCGTTGGGGCCTGCGGATGGCGGTTGCATTCTCCCTCCTGTGGAGGGAGTCCGCCCAGATGGGAGCCCCATATAGGGCCATGCTTTTGAGGATGCCGGCATAGAGGCGCCGGCATCGCTCCTTGGGCCCGCCCAGGTTCGGGAGGAGCCACGAGAGGGCGTCCGCGGCTTTTAGCAGGCGCGTCGACAGCCCGCTGAAGTGCGGGCCGAAGCGCCACCTGCTGTCCAGCACGAGGCCCAGATACTTCATCTGGGCCCCGACCCCTATCCGGACGCCCTCCACCACGATGTGGGCGTCAGGAGGGCAGCGCTGCCGAGGCCCGTGAAAGAACACGGCCTCGGTCTTGTTCAGCGCCACCCTCAAACCAAGCTGGCGGATCCTACCTGCCACTAAGGATCCGCCAGCTGAGGCCAGACAGGCCGCCTCCCTAAAATCCCTCCCCCGGGCAACGAGGAGAGTGTCATCCGCGTAGCAGATGACACTCGTGCCCTGGAGGAGAGTGCCGCGCAGCAGCCAATCGAATCCGATGTTCCACAAGAGGGGCCCTAGCACCGAACCCTGTGGAACACCGGACTCCGCGCCGTAGCGCCTGATCCTGGCCGTCCTGTCCACCAGGAGGACCTCCCGGTCCTCCAGGTAGTTGGCCAGGATCACCCGCAGATATTGGGGCACTCCGTGATACCGGAGTGCCTCCAATATGGTCGAGTGGGGCACGGAGTTGAAGGCGTTGGCGATGTCGAACGACACCGCCAACACTCCGTCCCCAGCCTCGACCGCTTCCCGCACTTGGCCCCTGAGTAGGGCCAACGCATCGACCGTCGAACGCCCTTGTCGGAACCCGAACTGGGCGTCCGACAGGTCTGGCCCTACTTCCCGCAACTGGCTATTTAGCCGGGTGGCGATGATCCCCTCGAACAATTTACCGACCTCATCGAGCAGAACGATGGGCCGGTATGCCGAGGGGGAGTCCACCGGGCGTCCCTCCTTCCGGAGCAGGCAAAGCTGCCCCTCCTTCCAGATCTTCGGGAACCTCCCAGCCGTCAGGCACGCGCTGAAGAGGTCGCGCGGAAGAATCCTCTGCTCCATGAAGGACGCTGCGATGGCCACCACCCGTGCGGGGACGCCATCTGGTCCAGGGGCCGTCTTCTTCGCGCGGAGGGACAGAACCCCCGCGCGAAATTCCTCCGCCGACACTGGAGGCACCTCCTCCTCCGGCGAAGCCACCAACCCCCCCAGCGGGGGGTTCATCGTTGGTGGGGTGAAGTCGGTCCTGCGCGGAAACAGTGACCGAACCACCCCATCCAGCAACGCCGGCTCTAGGGTCTCCGCTAATGGGGGACCGTAAGGGCGCAGCTGGCTCCGCGCCTGCTTATACGGCCTCCCAAACGGATCCCTGTCGAGGCCCTCCAGCATCTCGGCCTTTGCCGAGTCCTCGGCGGCGCACATTTCCGACTTGAGGACCGTCTTTGCCTCTAGGTAAGAGGCGTAGAGGCGGTCCTCCTCAGCCTGACATCGGCTGGTGCGCCGCCGACTCCGCGTGTAGGCCCTCCTGGCCTCCACGCACGCGGCCCGGAGCCCCGCCAGCTCCACCGTCCACCAATAAACGGCGCGACGGGGAGGCGGACGGCGAGACCGAGGCATGCTGGAGTTGCACACCTCGGTCAGGGACCCCCGCAGCCGAACCGCTGCGGCGTCCACGTCCGTGCCCTCCACAGGGGGCGAGAGCCAGTCCTCGAGGAACGCCGCCTCCTGGGCTGACTCCCGGTCCAGGCGGGTGAGAGCCCACCGCGGGAAGGGTGATTGGCCCGAGCGGGCCATCCCCCGCGGGCTCTGGGTGGAGATGTCGAACCGCACATATCGGTGGTCCGACAGGGTCTCCACCATCTCCACCCGCCAGTTCACAACGCGTGTGGCTAGCACGGGGGTGGCGAACGACACGTCCACCACTGACCCCCCCCGTTGCCGCACACACGTGTGAACACCCCCCCTGTTCAGGAGGGACACGCCGCACGAAGCCGACCAAAATTCGGCGGCGCGCCCCCGGACGTTACACGACGCCGCCGGGTTGCCCCAGGCCACCGACTTGGCGTTTAGGTCACCTATCACCATTACATGGCGTGGCGCCGCCCTCCCGACGACTGCCGTAAGGACTTCGAGAAAATTCTCGAAGTCCCTTAGAGGGCGGTTTGGGGAGAAATAGACCCCGACCAGGGCTATTTCTCCCCACGCGGCGGCCACGTATCCCGGACCCCTCTCTAAAAGCGAGAGGGGTGGGGAGTCCGTGGCAGGCCGCGACACCAACGCCACCAAGCCGTCCCGATCACCCAGCCAACGGCCAGGCACCGAGTACGGCTCGGCGACCACCGCCACGTCCACCAACCACTCGGCCACGGTCTGCATGAGCAAATCCTGGGCCGCTCTGCAGTGGTTGGTGTTCGCCTGGAGGATGCGATGTTCAATCCTACCCATTAATGGATCATCGCACCCTCCTTCTCCACAGCCGCCGAGGTCCCAGCTACTGGGGTGGCGGTGGCAGCGACAGGCCGGGTCGGCGCCTGCATTTTGCCCTTCTTTAGGGGAGGAATACAGTTCCTCCCCTTCATAATGTGGCCCGCAGGGCGGCCACTGGCGGCACACACCGCGCAGTGCGGTGCGGTGGCCTCGCAGGAGGCGGCTTTGTGCCCCTCCTTGCCGCAGCGGTAGCAGCTGTCCGTCCTGTCGACAGTGGAAGGACAGAGGGCTCGGGTGTGGCCAATGCCGAAGCACTTGTAGCACCGCAGTGGCTGGTCCTCGAGTGCCCGGACCGCACCCGAGCTGAAGCCGACGGCTAGCCGTCCCTTTTCAAGGACGGCTCTGGCAGCGGCGACTGGGCACTCAAGGCGAATGGTGCCCATGCCGCCGCGCCCGGGCCTGATGCCCCCGCCTTGTACCGCTGCGACTTCGCAGCCCCCTATGGCTGCGATTGCTGCCACCACCTCCTCCTTGGTGACGGAGTCATCCAGATCCGTCACCTCGATGGCCGCCGACTTCACCGGCCTGGCCACCTTCGCCGCATCCGCAATGACCTCCTGCAGCTTTTTTGCAAAGAGGTCCGCGTTCTTCGCGCCCTCGGCACCTGGGAACTCGAAAATTCGAGCCCCAGCCTGCGTCCGGCGGCACGAGACTTTACCGATCCCCAGTTTGGTAGGATCGGCATTGGCACGCGCCCGCAACATCACGGACGCGTACGTCTCGCCCCGCTCCGCAGCCTCCGTGGTGAGCGTCATCACAACGGCTGCGGTCTTGGGAGGAACCAAGTTCCTCTTGGCGCCTGCTGGGGGGGAACTCTTCCCCTTCCCTTTTCCCTTGCCAATCGACTGATCGGCAGAGGTGGTGGCGGAGGCGGCTGGGGGGGTGGTTTTCCCCCTCCCTTTACCCTTGCCAGTCGGCTTCGACTGGCTGGGAGTGGTGGTGGTGGGCACGGCAGGGACGACAGGTGCCGTCCTTTTGCCTTTGCCCTTCCCCTTACCGACCACCTTCGTCCAGCCCTGCTGGTTGGTCGGGGTGGTGGAAGGGAGAAGGGCGTCCTCCCTCGAGGAGCTAGGCACCGGCTCCACTCGCCTTTTGTCCGCCGCAAGTGGCGGTCGGAGGCGTTTCTCCGGCAAGAGCCGGTCCTCTATTCCCGCTAGGCAGGATCTGACGAAGGCCCTCTCCTCCGCCATGACCCTGCGGAGGACATCCTCAAGGCCAGGGGAGGAGGTAAGGCCCTCTGCCGTAGGTCTGGGCTCGGCTTGCGACGGCCGGGCCGTGGCTTCGGCCAGCTTGAGGTGAAGCTGGCTAACCTCCGACTGCAGGCGATCCACTTTCGCCTGCAGTTGCCGCGACTCGTCGCTGGCCTTGCGCTCCACGAGCTCCGCGACGATGCCACGCATGCTCGCGGCCCGGCATTTCAGGGACTTTTGGAAAGTCCCCTTTAGGTGGGAGGACTTGGCGGCGACCTCCACGATCGCCTCCTCGTCCTCCAAGGCCATCCTCTGAAGCTCGGCCAGGGAGTGGTCCGAGTACAGCACGTGGGACGCACCGTACCCGGACTTGGCACGGGCGACGCGCGCCCGTTCCTCCTGGGCCGCAACCCGCTCCTCCAGCTCTTGCTGGAGCTGCTCCCGCCGAGTCAGGTCCAGCTCGCGCTGGGCATCCACCAGACCCACGTCGTGGGTATCCGCCACTATGGCCGTCTGCTTCTTGGCCTTAACTTTCTTTTTTGGCTCCTTCACCGAGCCCGAGGCCGAGGAGCCATCCGAACTGACTTTCAGAAAAGTCCGCTTTCTCGATCCTGATCGTGACCGAGAAGCCGCGATCACCATCGCATCCGATGCAATGGACTCATTGTCGGAGTCCGACAATGAGTCCACTCTCCCTCCGTAGAAGGCTCTGCCTTCCTCCGACGCTTCAGCGTCGCGTTGGCCCTGAGAAGGGCCTTTTGGTTGGCCCTGAGAAGGGCCTTTGGGTTGGCCCTGAGAAGGGCCTTTGGGTTGGCCCTGAGAAGGGCCTTTTTTGGCAAAATGCCCGAGAGCATCCCGCAATGGTTTCGGCATTCCGATCAAAGCAAATTTCGTAACACACAAGGCAGTTGATTGTTACGATGCACAGTGCACTTTAGCCGTACCCAGTCTGCCACTCCGTTACGGTGGTCAGAACTGGGACGTTTCCGGGGAACGCGACGTGGACGCAAGCACTGTGGGGTGGTTCCCCTCCCCAACCTAACCTAACCTAACCTAACCTAACCTTTTTTTTTTTTTTTTTTTTTTTTGCGGGGTGGAAAATCCTGCATGGATGTCCTCCGCCTTGGGGGAGGCGGAGGGGTCTGTCAGACTCCTACTGACTAAAAACCACCCCGGTGTTCCATCTCACACCTGCGCCGGGGGTCGCGGGAACGAATGATACTTCCGCAACCCCCAGCTAGTGCTGGCCCATGCCTGCGGGCCTCCTCGCATTAGCGGGGGGAGTGAGGTGTTAAACTCCCCCCGCAACGTCTAAGAGGGGCGCGCGTGGAACACGTCGCGCCGCCACCTCGGGTCCAGATGTGTAGTGGGCGACGGACGCCCCTGAGTCCGTCGCCCCTGGACCCATTTAGGGGGGCTGGAAGAGGGCATTGTCCGCCCTCCGCCGACGCCCGGTGCGTCTGCTGCGGGCCGGATGAGAGGATGAAATCTCCCTCTCCCGCTCCGCAGCTTCCTTCCGCGAGATGACTGTCTCGCAGAAGGAAACCACCGCGTCCCAGGACTCCCCGCTGCCAACCATTGAGTTCACGACGGCCGGCAGCGACAGGTCACTGCCTACTCCAGAAATGAGGGCACGGCGCTGCTCCTCCCAAGCGGCACACTCTGCCAGCGTATGCAGCGCCGTGTCCTCCCGACAGTCGACGCAGTGGTGACACCGGGCGTCCGGCTCCCTGTTTATGCGACACAGGTACTTCCCGAAGCAGCCATGCCCCGAGAGTACCTGCGTCACCCGAAACGACAGGGAGCCGTGCCTCCTCCCGAGCCAACGCTCGAGTACCGGCCGGACCGCCTCGATAGTGACGAGGCCGGCGGTTGGGCGCGATAGCCTGTCCCGCCATTCCGCCACCAGGGCCTCGCGAAGCTGCGACCGACGCAGCCCCATGTGTTGCTGCATCGGCCTCTCGCCTTGCGCCAGCATCTCCTCGCGCCACCGGTACAGTGACGCGAGTACTTTCGCTTCGAGGTCCCAGGGCGGGGATCCGGCCAGTACACAAGCCGCCTCGTAGGAGACCGTGCGATACCCCCTGATAACTCTGACGGCCATAGCTCTCTGCGGTCTCCGCAGAACAGCTATGCTACCGGCCGTCAGGTCAGCCGCCCAGATCGGGGCCCCGTACAGGGCCATCGATCGCACGATCCCCACGTAGAGCCGCCTACAGGCTGCGCTCGGGCCCCCCAGATTGGGAAGCAGCGTTGACAGCGCCCCAGCCGCGCCCATCAGCTTGGGCACCAGCCGCCGGAAGTGGGGTCCGAAGTCCCACCGGCTGTCGAGCACCAATCCCAGGTACTTCATGGTAGGCTCGACAGCGATCCGGACCCCCCCAACCACTATGTGTGATCCGGCGGGTGGCGCCCTTCGGGGACCATGGAACATCATGGCCTCCGATTTGTTGAGGGCCACCTCCAGGCCGAGGCGCCGGATGCGGCTCACCACCTGTGAGACCGCCGCCGTCGCCAGCAACGCTGCCTCCCTGTGCGAACTCCCACGGGCCGTAACCAGCGTGTCGTCCGCATAACACGTCAGGTCCACGCCCGTCTGGAGTTCGCCCCTCAGCACCCAGTCGTAACCGATGTTCCACAGGAGCGGGCCCAAGACTGAGCCCTGCGGAACACCGCACGACATTGGGTGCCGTTGTCCGCCATCCCGTCCCACGTAGGTGACACACCTCTCTGCCAGGTAAGCCCCAACGATGTGGCGAAGGTAGGAAGGCACCCGATGATACCGCAGTGCCTCCCGAATGCAACTCCAGGGCAGGGTGTTGAAGGCGTTGGAGATGTCCAAGGACACCGCCAACATCACCCCACCCCGGGACACTGCTTCCTCCGCCAGGCCTCTCACCCTCGACACAGCGTGTATGGTAGAGCGCCCATGCCGAAAGCCGAACTGGCTCTCGTCCAGGTCCGGCCCCTCTCCGCACAAGTGGCCGACGAGGCGGGCTGCGATTATCCGCTCAAGCAGCTTGCCAACCTCGTCCAGCAGCACTATGGGCCGGTACCCAGACGGTGAGTCCGCAGGGCGCCCCGCCTTTCTGAGCAGGACCAGACGACCAGATTTCCACAAGGTGGGAAACTGGCCCCGCTCAAGGCACGCTGTGTAGAGACCTCTCAGTTGGGGACCCAGCTCCTTCAGAGCGAGGGCCAACGCACAGCCGTGAATCCCGTCGGGCCCCGGAGCCACGTTTTTGGCCCGGAGCCGCATCACGGCCGCCCTCAACTCTTCCTGAGTCACCCCTGGGACGCTGATGGCGTTCTCCTCTGTAGGCTCTGCGGCTGTGGGCAAAGCCATCGGCGGTGGCGTGTGCTCCGCTCTTGCCGGGAAGAGGGCTGCCACTACTTCCTCCAGCAGCTCGGGTTGGAGACTCTCCGTGAGTGGAGGCGCCGCGGCTCGAAGTTTCCCACGAACCGCACGATAAGGGCGCCCCCACGGATCTCCGTCCAGAGTCTCCAACATCTCCTCCCTGGCTCGCGTCTTGGCTTCGCCGATGGCCAGCCACAGAGCCTCCTTCGCCGCGCGGTACACCTCATACCGCGCGGCCTCTTCATCAGGGACCCGACGACGTCTCCTCCGGTATCGGGTGTACTGGCGCCTGACCGCCACGCACGCGACGCGCAACTGTGCGATCTCGGCAGTCCACCAGTACACCTGGCGCTTTCCTGTCTGTGTGTGGACCCGGGGCATAGACGCGTCGCAGATTTGCGTCATCGCCCCGCGGAACCACAGCGCCTCCTCTTCGACGTCGACGGGTCCATTCGTCGCCGACTCCCGGTACCAGGCCTGGACAATGGCGGCCTCCTCGAGAAGTTCCCTGTCGATGCGCTTACGCGCCCAGCGCGGACCGTCTACCCGCGGGGCCGGTGGACCGCGGCCGCCAGTGGTCTGGGCGGAGACGTCGAAACGGATGTACCGATGATCCGACAACGTCTCCACCTCCACAGCGACACGCCAGTCGCGGACACGGCTCGCGACAGCAGGGCTAGCGAACGAGACGTCCACTATTGAACCACCCCGCTGCCGCACGCACGTGTGGACCGACCCCCGATTTAGGACGGTCAGGCCAGCCGTGACCGCCCACTCCTCCAGCACCTCACCCCTGGCATCCGTCACCGGAGATCCCCACGCCGCAGACTTGGCGTTGAGATCCCCGAGCAACAGCACAGGGCCAGGGTGGAGTCGGCCTACAACGGCACCCAACTCGACAAGGAAATTCTCGAAGTCGGCGAGACTCTTGTTGGGCGAAAAATACGCCCCAACCGTACCAATGCCGTCCACGAGGGCTGCTACCCAGCCGTGACCTCGGGACGGGTGGACCAGAGCCCCGCCAATGATGGCCACCAAGCCGTCCAAGTCTCCCAACCAGTAATCCCTGGGGGGGACAAAGTACGGCTCGGCGACCACCGCCACGCGGATCGACCACTCCGCCATGCTCTGGAGCAAGAGATCCTGAGCTCTGGCACAGTGGTTGATATTGCCCTGGAGGAAATGGAACAGCGCCATTAGGCAGTGTCCATTCCCTCCGCACCCCTCTCAGGCCGGGAGTCGGCCGAAGGGCAGCTAGGCTGTCGGGGGGGTAAAGAGCCCCCGGCAGCCTTGGCTCCCTTTTTCTTCTTCTTGGCGGTAGCGCCACAGGCCTTCCCGCCCGCTCTGTGCCCCGCGGGCCTCCCTGCAGCTGTACAGAGGCTGCAGTTTGGCGCCGCAGAGCACTGGGCCGCCTTGTGGCCGGGCTGGCCGCAGCGATAACACTCGTCGCTGCGGTCCGTTTCAGCAGTGCACCGCGCCCGGACATGCCCAATGTCCAGGCATCGGTAGCACCGCATAGCCCTGGGCTGCACCAGCTTGACCCTGGCGGCAACCCACCCCACCAACAGTCGCCCAGCACTGGCGACCTTATTCGCCGCCGCCACCGGACACCGCACCCATATGAAGCCGAGTCCGGAGGCGTCGGCGCGAATGTCGCCCGTCCGCACATCCTCGGGCCGACATCCACCGATCCGGGCGACGGCCGCCAAGACCTCAGCCGGAGTCACCGAGTCATCCAGGCCGTCGACACGAAACTCCGCGGTCTTCACCGGCCTGGACACCCGGACGTCCTCCGGATTGAGGGCCTCCCTCAACTTGGCGGCCAGGATGTCCGCCTTCGCCCCGCTGGAGTCACCCGACACCTCAAGCAGCCGCGCCCCCGTCACCGCCGACTTTATCCTGAAGCCGGACGGTGTGCCAAGGTCGGGAAACGCGACTTTGGCCTTTGCCTCGGTCAGGACCGCCTTATACGTAACGCCCCTTTTGACGGCTTCGGGCTGCAGTGTTATCACTACAGCCGCGGAGCGTGGGGCTCTGACCTTAGGCGGTCCCTGTGCCTTCTTGGGTGCCGGTGTTGGTGCCGGCGGCGCCGCCTTCTTCTTTTTGCGGCCCCTCTTGACGACCGTCGTCCAGGCCTCAGTACTAGGCCCAGGCGCAGCCGCTGGAGGCGCCGCTGGAGGTCCCGCTGTCCGGGAGGTCGGCATTTGGGACGCGGGCTTTGATGCCACTGTCCTTCCTGGTCGGCTCGGTTTAGCCGCCACGGCCACCGCGGCCGCCGGGCCCCGTTCGTGGACAACCTCTCTCCTCCGCCCGTCCCCGGCGAGTGGAGGGCGGACGGACTCCGCCGGGAGGAGCCTCGCCTCTATGGCCTCGAAGCGGGCACCGACCATCTTACCGCACTGCATCATGCAGACGCGGACGATCTTTTCGACCTCCGCATCCACAAGTGCAGGGGTCGAGAAAGAGGCCGGCGATGGAGTCGGCGATGGGGTCGCCACAGGAGGGGACCCGGCGACTGCGGGAGCTGTCCTTTGGGCGGCAACCTGCCGCTTGAGGTCCTCCAGCTCCGATCGGAGACGGTCGTTCTCCTCCCACAACTTCGCCGTCTCCTCGGTGCCGGTGCGATTGGCGAGGACCTCAACCGCCTCCCGGATGCCGTCAGCCGCCTCCTTCAGAGCTCGAGTGAACGTGCCCTTCAGGTTGCCCGATTTGGTGGCAACCCTCAGAACCACGTCCACTCCGTCTAAAACCTGGCGACTGAGCGCCACCGCCGATGAGCTCCCTGCAGCCATCCGAGCGGAGCGCCGCTCTCGAGCCTGCCGGGCCAACTCGCTGACCTCGTCAGCCGCGGCTTCCTTTCGCTGCAACCGCCTTGCAGCAGCGGCCTCCGCACGGTTGCTGCCCAGCAGTGAAGCAGTGGAGCCCCCGCTCGAATCAGCCATGGCTAGCCCAGGGTCGCTCTCCGCGCCCTCCACATGCTCCACTGGAGCTGCCGCAACAAAGCGACCCCGCCCGTCACGCTCCGGCATCCGAGCAATGGCTCCACTCGGAACCGCGCGAACTTTGCCTCTCCGGGCCGTGGAGACCTTGGCGACCACCAAGTTCTCCCTACTTAGGGACCCGCTGCGCTTCCTCCCATGTCCGGACCTGGATCCAGATCCAGACCTGGAACGGCACCCGCGTGTGTCCTCGTCGGACATTTGGTCAGGAAGAGGAGTGGCTGGACGGGACCTCGACCTGGTGGTCCCCCTACTCCTTCTTGCACAGTGCGCCAACTCGACTTCCTCATCTCCCTCATTATTATTAGGACGCACAAAACTGGGCGTGTGCGCCCTATCCGCAACCTCTGCAGGCAATTGTCTCATGGTGTCCCCCCCAGATACGGTGGGACAGCCGGGCCCTAATGGACCCGGGAGGGATTCTCCGGCATAGCCGGTACCCTCCTGGGGTAGTGTTTTCCGAGAAGACATTCTGAACCTTATTACCCTGCGGGCCGGTTTACCCCCCGGTAGCCCCTGCGCCGGGTAATGCTCAGGGGTTAAGGGGTTAAATCTCTGAATACTCCCCTTCTAGTGAATAGAAGGGGGAACAGAGGCGAGAGATGTCGGAATATTCGCCACGGACGGTGGCTTATCCCCATGCAAGCACAGGAAAAAGCCAGCGCCCATGCCCAGGGCACACCAATCCGAAAAACTTCCGTTCCCACCGAATATAAATATTCGAACCTAACCTAACCTAACCTAACCTAACCTAACCTAACCTTTTTTTTTTTTTTTTTTTTTTTTTTTTTTTTTTTTTTTTTTTTTTTTTTTTGTTTGCGCTGGGAAAAAAAAAAATGCGTTACGCATACCCGCCCATTGGGGGATGGACGGGTTATGTGGGACTCTCCGGCTAGTCCGGCATACCCACTAAAATAACCCAGCGGCACTCCCGCATCGTCTATGTGGAGGAGGACTGGGAAACCGGCTCAGCCTTTACGTCCAGTCCCCCACCGACGACCGCCCGCCTTAACAGCGGGGCCCGCACGCCCCTCCCTAAGTGGAGAGGCCCGGGAACGACCGTGAGTGCTCGGCCGTTCCCGCCCGACGAGGGTGGTGATCAGTGCAATGCGAGCGAAGGCGCCCCCGCGCCTGTCGCCCGCTAATCACCACCAGAAGGAGGGAGGCGACGATCGTACAACCGCCGTCTCCCACCCCTTCTTCGCCTGCGGAGCGGCGGCGCGAGAGGATCGTCCTCCCGCGCGCGCTCCGCCGCCTCCTTTTGCGACATGACGTCTTCGCAAAAGGAGGCAACCGCCGCCCAAGCCTCCTCACTCCCCAGCATGGAGTTCACCACACTGGGAAGTGAGAGGTCCAGCCCAACGACGGTATTCAGGGCACGGCGCAGCTCAGCCCAGGCTGGGCACACCTCGAGGGTGTGCTGCGCCGTGTCCTCCGCGGCTCCACAGTCGTGGCACGCCGGGGCTTCCTCCCTCCGAATCCGGTGCAGGTGCGTTCCGAAACAGCCATGTCCGGACAACACCTGCACCAAACGGAACGAGAGGAAACCGTGGGGGCGCTCGAGCCATTCCCGCAGGACTGGACCGAGCGCGTCCAGCGTCCGGCGCCCAAAGGTGGCGGAGGCGAGGTCCCGTGCCCAGTGCAGGACGATGGCGTCCCTCGCCTCCCGCCGCACGGCCTCCCGCTCTTGCGCGGCGGGGCGCTCACCTAGCGCCCTACGCCGCGCCGCCCATTCGTATACTCTGGCGAGCACCCATGCCTCCAATTCCCAGGGAGGGGTGCCGGCCAGAGCGCACGCCGCCGCAAAGCCCACTGAGCGGTAGGCCCTCGCCACCCGCTGTGCAATGGCCCGTTGGGGCCTGCGGATGGCGGTTGCATTCTCCCTCCTGTGGAGGGAGTCCGCCCAGATGGGTGCCCCATACAGGGCCATGCTTTTGAGGATGCCGGCATAGAGGCGCCGGCATCGCTCCTTGGGCCCTCCCAGGTTTGGGAGGAGCCATGAGAGGGCGTCCGCGGCTTTCAGCAGGCGCGTCGACAGCCCGCTAAAGTGCGGGCCGAAGCGCCACCTGCTGTCCAGCACGAGGCCCAGATACTTCATCTGGGCCCCGACCCCTATCCGGACGCCCTCCACCACGATGTGGGCGTCAGGTGGGCAGCGCTGCCGAGGCCCGTGAAAGAACACGGCCTCGGTCTTGTTCAGCGCTACCCCCAATCCAAGCTGGCGGATCCTACCTGCCACTAAGGATCCGCCAGCTGAGGCCAGACAGGCCGCCTCCCTAAAATCCCTCCCCCGGGCAACGAGGAGAGTGTCATCCGCGTAGCAGATGACACTCGTGCCCTGGAGGAGGGTGCCCCGCAGGAGCCAGTCAAATCCGATGTTCCACAGGAGGGGCCCCAGCACCGAACCCTGTGGAACACCGGACTCCACTCCGTAGCGCCTGATCCTGGCCGCCTTGTCCACCAGAAGGACCTCTCGGTCCTCCAGGTAGCTGGCCAGGATCGCCCGCAGATATTGGGGCACTCCGTAGTATCGGAGTGCCTCCAATATGGTCGAGTGGGGCACGGAGTTGAAGGCGTTGGCGATGTCGAACGACACCGCCAACACTCCGTCCCCAGCCTCGACCGCCTCCCGCACCTGGCCCCTGAGTAGGGCCAACGCGTCGACCGTCGAACGCCCTTGTCGGAACCCGAATTGGGCGTCCGACAGGTCCGGCCCTACCTCCCGCAGCTGGCTATTAAGCCGGGTGGCGATGATCCCCTCGAACAGTTTACCGACCTCATCGAGTAAAACGATGGGCCGGTATGCCGAGGGGGAGTCCACCGGGCGTCCCTCCTTGCGAAGAAGGCACAACTTGCCTTCCTTCCATAGCTTCGGGAACCTCCCAGCCGTCAGGCACGCGCTGAAGAGGTCCCGAAGCCTTTCCTCCATGAGGGACGCCGCGATGGCCACCACCCGTGCGGGGACGCCGTCCGGTCCAGGGGCCGTCTTCTTCGTGCGGAGGGGCAGAACCCCCGCGCGAAGTTCCTCCACCGATACTGGAGGGACCTCCTCCTCCGGCGAAGCCACCACCCCCCCCCAGCGGGGGGTTCATCGTTGGTGGGGTGAAGTCGGTCCTGCGCGGAAACAGTGACCGAACCACCCCATCCAGCAACGCCGGCTCTAGGGTCTCCGCTAATGGGGGGCCGTAAGGGCGCAGCTGGCTCCGCGCCTGCTTATACGGCCTCCCAAACGGATCCCTGTCGAGGCCCTCCAGCATCTCGGCCTTTGCCGAGTCCTCGGCGGCGCACATTGCCGACTTGAGGACCGTCTTTGCCTCTAGGTAAGAGGCGTAGAGGCGGTCCTCCTCAGCCTGACATCGGCTGGTGCGCCGCCGACTCCGCGTGTAGGCCCTCCTGGCCTCCACGCACGCGGCCCGTAGCGCCGCCAGCTCCCCCGTCCACCAATAAACGGCGCGACGGGGAGGCGGACGGCGAGACCGAGGCATGCTGGAGTTGCACACCTCGGTCAGGGACCCCCGCAGCTGAACCGCTGCGGCGTCCACGTCCGTGACCTCAACAGGGGGCGAGAGCCAGTCCCGGAGGAACGCAGCCTCCTGGGCTGCCTCCCGGTCCAGGCGGGTGAGAGCCCACCGCGGGAAGGGAGATTGGCCCGAGCGGGCCATCCCCCGCGGGCTCTGGGTGGAGATGTCGAACCGCACATATCGGTGGTCCGACAGGGTCTCCACCATCTCCACCCGCCAGTTCACGACGCGTGTGGCTAGCACAGGGGTGGCGAACGACACGTCCACCACTGACCCTCCCTGTTGCCGCACACACGTGTGAACATCCCCCCTGTTCAGGAGGGACACGCCGCACGAAGCCGCCCAAAATTCGACGGCGCGCCCCCGGACGTTACAGGACGCCGCTGGGTTGCCCCAGGCCACCGACTTGGCGTTCAGGTCACCACACACAATGACCTGACGTGGCGCCGCCCTCCCGACGACTGCCGTAAGGACCTCGAGAAAATTCTCGAAGTCCCTTAGAGGGCGGTTTGGGGAGAAATAGACCCCGACCAGGGCTATTTCTCCCCACGCGGCGGCCACGTATCCCGGACCCCTCTCTAAGAACGAGAGGGGAGGGGAGTCCGTGGCAGGCCGCGACACCAACGCCACCAAGCCGTCCCGATCACCCAGCCAGCGGCCAGGTATCGAGTACGGCTCGGCGACCACCGCCACGTCCACCAACCACTCGGCCACAGTCTGCATCAGCAGATCCTGTGCCGCTCTGCAGTGGTTGGTGTTCGCCTGGAGGATGCGATGTTCGACTCTACCCATTAGTCGGTCATCGCACCCCCCTCCTCCACAGCCGCTGAGGTCCCAGCCACTGGGACGGCGGTGGCAGCGACAGGCCGGGTCGGCGCCTGTTCCTTGCCCTTCTTAAGGGGAGGACTGCAATTCCTCCCCTTCATAATGTGGCCCGCTGGGCGGCCACTGGCGGCGCATACCGCGCAGTGCGGTGCGGCGGCCTTGCAGGAGGCGGCTTTGTGCCCCTCCTTGCCGCAGCGGTAGCAGCTGTCCGTCCTGTCAATGCTGGACGGACAGAGGGCTCGGGTGTGACCGATGCCGAAGCATCGGTAACACCGCAGAGGCTGGTCCTCAAGGGCCCGGACCGCCGCCGAGCTGAACCCGACGGCGAGCCGTCCCTTCTCGAGGACGGCTTTGGCAGCGGCAACTGGGCACTCCAGGCGAATCGTGCCCATGCCGCCGCGCCCGGGCCTGATGCCCCCGCCCTGCACCGCTGCGACTTCGCAGCCCCCTATGGCTGCGATTGCTGCCACCACCTCCTCCTTGGTGACGGAGTCGTCCAGATCCGTCACCTCGATGGCCGCCGACTTCACCGGCCTGGCCACCTTCGCCACGTCCGCGATGACCTCCTGCAGCTTCGCTGCGAAGAGGTCCGCGTTCTTACTGCCTTCCGCTCCCGGGAACTCAAAGATTCGGGCCCCAGCCTGGGTCCGGCGGCATGAGACCTTGCCGATCCCCAGTCTGGTGGGATCGGCAGTGGCACGCGCCCGCACCAACATGGACGCGTACGTCTCACCCCGCTCCGCGGCCTTCGCGGTGAGTGTCACCACGACGGCCGCGGTCTTTGGAGGAACCAGGTTCCTCTTGGCACCGGCTGGGGGCGAACCCTTCCCCTTTCCCTTGCCAGTCGACGACTGACCGGCAGGGGTGGTGGCGGAGACGGCTGGGGCTGGGGGGGTGGCTTTCCCCTTCCCTTTTCCCTTGCCAGTCGACTTTGACTGGCTGGGAGTGGTGGTGGCAGGGACGGCAGGGACGACAGCTGCCGTCCTTTTGCCCTTGCTCTTCCCCTTACCGACCACCCTCGTCCAGCCCTGCTGGTTGGTCGGGGTGGTAGAAGGGAGAAGGGCGTCCTCCGTCTGGGACGTAGGCACCGGCTCCTTTTGCCTCCTGTCCGCCGCAAGCGGCGGCCGGACGATTTTCTCCGGCAAGAGCCGGTCCTCAATTCCTGCCAGGCAGGAGCGGACAAACGCCCTCTCCTCCGCCATAACTTTGCGGAGGATATCCTCAAGGCCGGCGGAGGAGTCAAGGCCCTCTGTCACAGGTCTGGGCTCAGCGTGGGATGGCCGGGCCGTGGCTTCAGCCAGCTTTGCGTGCAGCTGGCTGACCTCCGACTGCAGGCGATCGACTTTCGCCTGCAGTTGCCGCGTTTCGTCGCTGGCTTTGCGGTCGACCAGCTCCGCGACGATGCCCCGCATGCTCGCGGCCCGGCATTTAAGGGACTTCTGAAAAGTCCCTTTTAGGTGGGAGGACTTGGTGGCAACCTCGACGATCACCTCCTCGTCCTCCAAGGCCATCCGCTTCAGTTCAGCCAGGGAGTGGTCCGCGTACAGGATGTGGGACGCCCCGTACCCGGACTTGGCACGGGCGACGCGCGCCCGTTCCTCCCTAGCCGCCACCTGCTCCTCCAGGTCTTGTTGGAGCCGCTCCCGCCTGGTTAGGTCCAGCTCGCGCTGGGCGTCCGCCAAACCCACCTCGTGGGTGTCTGCCACTGTTGTGGGCTTCTTCGCCTTCACCTTCTTTTTAGGCTCCTTCGCCGAGCCTGAGCCCGAGGAGCCATCGGACACGACCTTAAGAAAGGTCCTCTTCCTCGATGCCGATCGGGATCGAGGATCGACCACAATCGAACCCGCATCCGATGTAATGGACTCAATGTCGGAGTCCGACATGTCGCCCACACTCCCGCCGTAGAAGGCTCTGCCTTCCTCCGACGCTTCAGCGTCGCGTTGGCCCTGAGAAGGGCCTTTTGGTTGGCCCTGAGAAGGGCCTTTGGGTTGGCCCTGAGAAGGGCCTTTGGGTTGGCCCTGAGAAGGGCCTTTTTTGGCAAAATGCCCGAGAGCATCCCGCAATGGTTTTGGCATTTTCCAACAGTTTCCGTAGCACTCAAGGCAGATAGTCGCTACGAAAGCACAGTGCACTTTAGCCGTACCCAGTCTGCCACTCCGTTACGGTGGTCAGAACTGGGACGTTTCCGGGGAACGCGACGTGGACGCAAGCACTGTGGGGTGGTTCCCCAACCTAACCTAACCTAACCTAACCTAACCTAACCTAACCTAACCTTTTTTTTTTTTTTTTTTTTTTTTTGTTTGCGCTGGGAAAAAATGCGTTACGCATACCCGCCCATTGGGGGATGGACGGGTTATGTGGGACTCGCCGGGCTAGTCCCGGGATACCCACTAAAATAACCCAGCGGCACTCCCGCATCGTCTATTTGGAGGAGGACTGGGAAACCGGCACAGCCTTTACGTCCAGTCCCCCACCGACGACCGCCCGCCTTTACAGCGGGGCCCGCACGCCCCTCCCTAAGTGGAGGGGCCCGGGAACGACCGTGAGTGCTCGGCCGTTCCCGCCCGACGAGGGTGGTGATTAGTGCAATGCGAGCGAAGGCGCCCCCGCGCCTGTCGCCCGCTAATCACCACCAGAAGGAGGGAGGCGACGATCGTACAACCGCCGTCTACCACCCCTTCTTCGCCTGCGGAGCGGCGGCGCGAGAGGATCATCCTCCCGCGCGCGCTCCGCCGCCTCCTTTTGCGACATGACATTCTCGCAAAAGGAGGCAACCGCCGCCCAAGCCTCCTCACTCCCCAGCATGGAGTTTACCACACTGGGAAGTGAGAGGTCCTGCCCGACCACATCTGTCAGGGCACGGCGCAGCTCAGCCCAGGCTGGGCACACCTCGAGGGTGTGCTGCGCCGTGTCCTCCGCGGCTCCACACTCGTGGCACGCCGGGGTTTCCTCCCTCTGAATCCGATGCAGGTGCGTTCCGAAGCAGCCATGCCCGGACAACACCTGCACCAGACGGAACGAGAGGAAACCGTGGGGGCGCTCGAGCCAGTCCCGCAGGACTGGACCGAGCGCGTCCAGCGTCCGGCGTCCAAAGGTGGCGGAGGCGAGGTCCCGTGTCCAGTGAAGGACGATTGCGTCCCTCGCCTCCCGCCGCACGGCATCCCGCTCTTGCGCGGCGGGGCGCTCACCCAGCGCCCTACGCCGCGCCGCCCATTCGTACACTCTGGCGAGCACCCATGCCTCCAATTCCCATGGAGGGGTGCCGGCCAGAGCGCACGCCGCCGCAAAGCCCACTGAGCGGTAGGCTCTCGCCACCCGCTGTGCAATGGCCCGTTGGGGCCTGCGGATGGCGGTTGCATTCTCCCTCCTGTGGAGGGAGTCCGCCCAGATGGGAGCCCCATATAGGGCCATGCTTTTGAGGATGCCGGCATAGAGGCGCCGGCATCGCTCCTTGGGCCCGCCCAGGTTCGGGAGGAGCCACGAGAGGGCGTCCGCGGCTTTTAGCAGGCGCGTCGACAGCCCGCTGAAGTGCGGGCCGAAGCGCCACCTGCTGTCCAGCACGAGGCCCAGATACTTCATCTGGGCCCCGACCCCTATCCGGACGCCCTCCACCACGATGTGGGCGTCAGGAGGGCAGCGCTGCCGAGGCCCGTGAAAGAACACGGCCTCGGTCTTGTTCAGCGCCACCCTCAAACCAAGCTGGCGGATCCTACCTGCCACTAAGGATCCGCCAGCTGAGGCCAGACAGGCCGCCTCCCTAAAATCCCTCCCCCGGGCAACGAGGAGAGTGTCATCCGCGTAGCAGATGACACTCGTGCCCTGGAGGAGGGTGCCGCGCAGCAGCCAATCGAATCCGATGTTCCACAAGAGGGGCCCTAGCACCGAACCCTGTGGAACACCGGACTCCGCGCCGTAGCGCCTGATCCTGGCCGTCCTGTCCGCCAGGAGGACCTCCCGGTCCTCCAGGTAGTTGGCCAGGATCACCCGCAGATATTGGGGCACTCCGTGATACCGGAGTGCCTCCAATATGGTCGAGTGGGGCACGGAGTTGAAGGCGTTGGCGATGTCGAACGACACCGCCAACACTCCGTCCCCAGCCTCGACCGCTTCCCGCACTTGGCCCCTGAGTAGGGCCAACGCATCGACCGTCGAACGCCCTTGTCGGAACCCGAACTGGGCGTCCGACAGGTCTGGCCCTACTTCCCGCAACTGGCTATTTAGCCGGGTGGCGATGATCCCCTCGAACAATTTACCGACCTCATCGAGCAGAACGATGGGCCGGTATGCCGAGGGGGAGTCCACCGGGCGTCCCTCCTTCCGGAGCAGGCAAAGCTGCCCCTCCTTCCAGATCTTCGGGAACCTCCCAGCCGTCAGGCACGCGCTGAAGAGGTCCCGAATCCTCTGCTCCATGAAGGACGCTGCGATGGCCACCACCCGTGCGGGGACGCCATCTGGTCCAGGGGCCGTCTTCTTCGCGCGGAGGGACAGAACCCCCGCGCGAAATTCCTCCGCCGACACTGGAGGCACCTCCTCCTCCGGCGAAGCCACCAACCCCCCCAGCGGGGGGGTTCATCGTTGGTGGGGTGAAGTCGGTCCTGCGCGGAAACAGTGACCGAACCACCCCATCCAGCAACGCCGGCTCTAGGGTCTCCGCTAATGGGGGACCGTAAGGGCGCAGCTGGCTCCGCGCCTGCTTATACGGCCTCCCAAACGGATCCCTGTCGAGGCCCTCCAGCATCTCGGCCTTTGCCGAGTCCTCGGCGGCGCACATTTCCGACTTGAGGACCGTCTTTGCCTCTAGGTAAGAGGCGTAGAGGCGGTCCTCCTCAGCCTGACATCGGCTGGTGCGCCGCCGACTCCGCGTGTAGGCCCTCCTGGCCTCCACGCACGCGGCCCGGAGCCCCGCCAGCTCCACCGTCCACCAATAAACGGCGCGACGGGGAGGCGGACGGCGAGACCGAGGCATGCTGGAGTTGCACACCTCGGTCAGGGACCCCCGCAGCCGAACCGCTGCGGCGTCCACGTCCGTGCCCTCCACAGGGGGCGAGAGCCAGTCCTCGAGGAACGCCGCCTCCTGGGCTGACTCCCGGTCCAGGCGGGTGAGAGCCCACCGCGGGAAGGGTGATTGGCCCGAGCGGGCCATCCCCCGCGGGCTCTGGGTGGAGATGTCGAACCGCACATATCGGTGGTCCGACAGGGTCTCCACCATCTCCACCCGCCAGTTCACAACGCGTGTGGCTAGCACGGGGGTGGCGAACGACACGTCCACCACTGACCCCCCCCGTTGCCGCACACACGTGTGAACACCCCCCCTGTTCAGGAGGGACACGCCGCACGAAGCCGACCAAAATTCGGCGGCGCGCCCCCGGACGTTACACGACGCCGCCGGGTTGCCCCAGGCCACCGACTTGGCGTTTAGGTCACCTATCACCATTACATGGCGTGGCGCCGCCCTCCCGACGACTGCCGTAAGGACTTCGAGAAAATTCTCGAAGTCCCTTAGAGGGCGGTTTGGGGAGAAATAGACCCCGACCAGGGCTATTTCTCCCCACGCGGCGGCCACGTATCCCGGACCCCTCTCTAAAAGCGAGAGGGGTGGGGAGTCCGTGGCAGGCCGCGACACCAACGCCACCAAGCCGTCCCGATCACCCAGCCAACGGCCAGGCACCGAGTACGGCTCGGCGACTACCGCCACGTCCACCAACCACTCGGCCACGGTCTGCATGAGCAAATCCTGGGCCGCTCTGCAGTGGTTGGTGTTCGCCTGGAGGATGCGATGTTCAATCCTACCCATTAATGGATCATCGCACCCTCCTTCTCCACAGCCGCCGAGGTCCCAGCTACTGGGGTGGCGGTGGCAGCGACAGGCCGGGTCGGCGCCTGCATTTTGCCCTTCTTTAGGGGAGGAATACAGTTCCTCCCCTTCATAATGTGGCCCGCAGGGCGGCCACTGGCGGCACACACCGCGCAGTGCGGTGCGGTGGCCTCGCAGGAGGCGGCTTTGTGCCCCTCCTTGCCGCAGCGGTAGCAGCTGTCCGTCCTGTCGACAGTGGAAGGACAGAGGGCTCGGGTGTGGCCAATGCCGAAGCACTTGTAGCACCGCAGTGGCTGGTCCTCGAGTGCCCGGACCGCACCCGAGCTGAAGCCGACGGCTAGCCGTCCCTTTTCAAGGACGGCTTTGGCAGCGGCGACTGGGCACTCAAGGCGAATGGTGCCCATGCCGCCGCGCCCGGGCCTGATGCCCCCGCCTTGTACCGCTGCGACTTCGCAGCCCCCTATGGCTGCGATTGCTGCCACCACCTCCTCCTTGGTGACGGAGTCATCCAGATCCGTCACCTCGATGGCCGCCGACTTCACCGGCCTGGCCACCTTCGCCGCATCCGCAATGACCTCCTGCAGCTTTTTTGCAAAGAGGTCCGCGTTCTTCGCGCCCTCGGCACCTGGGAACTCGAAAATTCGAGCCCCAGCCTGCGTCCGGCGGCACGAGACTTTACCGATCCCCAGTTTGGTAGGATCGGCATTGGCACGCGCCCGCAACATCACGGACGCGTACGTCTCGCCCCGCTCCGCAGCCTCCGTGGTGAGCGTCATCACAACGGCTGCGGTCTTGGGAGGAACCAAGTTCCTCTTGGCGCCTGCTGGGGGGGAACTCTTCCCCTTCCCTTTTCCCTTGCCAATCGACTGATCGGCAGAGGTGGTGGCGGAGGCGGCTGGGGGGGTGGTTTTCCCCCTCCCTTTACCCTTGCCAGTCGGCTTCGACTGGCTGGGAGTGGTGGTGGTGGGCACGGCAGGGACGACAGGTGCCGTCCTTTTGCCTTTGCCCTTCCCCTTACCGACCACCTTCGTCCAGCCCTGCTGGTTGGTCGGGGTGGTGGAAGGGAGAAGGGCGTCCTCCCTCGAGGGGCTAGGCACCGGCTCCACTCGCCTTTTGTCCGCCGCAAGTGGCGGTCGGAGGCGTTTCTCCGGCAAGAGCCGGTCCTCTATTCCCGCTAGGCAGGATCTGACGAAGGCCCTCTCCTCCGCCATGACCCTGCGGAGGACATCCTCAAGGCCGGGGGAGGAGGTAAGGCCCTCTGCCGCAGGTCTGGGCTCGGCTTGCGACGGCCGGGCCGTGGCTTCGGCCAGCTTGAGGTGAAGCTGGCTAACCTCCGACTGCAGGCGATCCACTTTCGCCTGCAGTTGCCGCGACTCGTCGCTGGCCTTGCGCTCCACGAGCTCCGCGACGATGCCACGCATGCTCGCGGCCCGGCATTTCAGGGACTTTTGGAAAGTCCCCTTTAGGTGGGAGGACTTGGCGGCGACCTCCACGATCGCCTCCTCGTCCTCCAAGGCCATCCTCTGAAGCTCGGCCAGGGAGTGGTCCGAGTACAGCACGTGGGACGCACCGTACCCGGACTTGGCACGGGCGACGCGCGCCCGTTCCTCCTGGGCCGCAACCCGCTCCTCCAGCTCTTGCTGGAGCTGCTCCCGCCGAGTCAGGTCCAGCTCGCGCTGGGCATCCACCAGACCCACGTCGTGGGTATCCGCCACTATGGCCGTCTGCTTCTTGGCCTTAACTTTCTTTTTTGGCTCCTTCACCGAGCCCGAGGCCGAGGAGCCATCCGAACTGACTTTCAGAAAAGTCCGCTTTCTCGATCCTGATCGTGACCGAGAAGCCGCGATCACCATCGCATCCGATGCAATGGACTCATTGTCGGAGTCCGACAATGAGTCCACTCTCCCTCCGTAGAAGGCTCTGCCTTCCGACGCCGACGCGTCGCGTTGGCCCTGAGAAGGGCCTTTTGGTTGGCCCTGAGAAGGGCCTTTGGGTTGGCCCTGAGAAGGGCCTTTGGGTTGGCCCTGAGAAGGGCCTTTTTTAATGAAATGCCCGAGGGCATCCCGCGCGGGTTTTGGCATTTCAAACAAGACAGAATTCGTAACACACAAGGCAGTTAATTGTTACGATGCACAGTGCACTTTAGCCGTTCCCAGTCTGCCACTCCGTTACGGTGGTCAGAACTGGGACGTTTCCGGGGAACGCGACGTGGACGCAAGCACTGTGGGGTGGTTCCCCAACCTAACCTAACCTAACCTAACCTAACCTTTTTTTTTTTTTTTTTTTTGATAAGGCAGGGGGAATGCTAATGCATGCCACCCGCAAAAAGTGTCTGCGGGTGGGTATGTCGGACTCGCACCGACTAAACCTAACCTGCCGTGGACTTCTTCTGGCGCCTGATAGGGGGAGCCCCGGGAACGCGGGTATGCTGCTCCGGTGCCCCCCTTTTTGCGCCGTGTCCCAGATGGTCGGGACACGCACCCGGGGAGAGCTGTGGGTTGCCCTCCCCATTTTGCCGACTCCTGCCAGTACGGCACAGCGACTGCGCCACAAACAGTTCGCTGTCTTCCCGGGGCTGCTTGCACGTGGCGGCAGTAGAGGACACTTCTCATACTGCCACCGCAACCCCGAGGGGAGTAGGGCTAACGGCTGCCGCCGCCGCCCCGACGCCTCCTCCGTCTACGAGCGGGGTCGGCTCGCTCCCGATCCCGCTCGGCGGCCTCCTTCTGGAGCATGACTGCTTCGCAGAAGGAGACCACGGCGTCCCATGTGGTGGAGTCGCCTGCCAGCATCGCATATACGATTGCCGGCGGCGAAAGATCCCGTCCGATCTCAGCGACCAGGACTCGCCTCTCGACCTCCCAGGCCGGGCACTCTTCTAGAGTGTGTTGGGCTGAGTCCAGGTCGCTACCGCAGTGGTGACACTGTGTCGTCGCTTCTCGGCCGATCCGACTCAGGTACTCACCGAAACACCCGTGTCCGGTGAGTATCTGAGTCAGTCTGTAGGTGACGTTACCCTCCCTCCTCCCCATCCAGGCTTCGAGGTAAGGCAGGATGGCACCGACGGCACGCTGGCGCGCGTTCCGCGGCAATTCTAGCCGCGCGCGCCACTGTACTAGTACGCGCCGGTGTGCTTCCCGCCTGTAGGCAACGAGCGTCTGCTCTGGCGCCTCACCGCTCTCCCGGCGGACGCGGATTTCGGTGAAGACCGTCGCGTCGACTGCCGCCAGGAGATCAAACGGCGGGAGGCGAGCCAGGAGTGTCGCCGCCTCAAAGGATATCGTTCGATATCCTCGTGCGATCCGGATGGCCACCACACGCTGCAGGCTGTTCAAGATAGCTCTGCAGCGGGAGGCGCCCGTCAGGCGTTCAGACCAGACGGGCGCCCCATAAAGGACCATGGATCGCACGACACCTCCGTAGAGGCGGCGAACTTCTTCCCTGGGACCCCCGAGGTTTGGTAAGAGCCGGTGCAACGCTCCGGTTACCCGGCGCACTCGGGGGGCCAGACGCTCAAAATGCTCCTCGAAGCCCCATCGGCTGTCTAGGGTGAGGCCCAGGTACTTCATGTACCGCCCCACCCTGACCTCTGCGTCACCTACACGCATCGACGTACTGGGTGGTTCCTCCCTACGGCGTAAGCCGTGGAACCATAGCGCCTCGGTCTTGTGAGGCGCTACCCGAAGGCCCAGTCTCGTTATGGCCGCGACGACACACGCGACACCGAGTTCGGCGAGCCGTACCGCCCGCTGGAAACTTACCTCCCGGGCTATGACGAGCGTGTCGTCCGCATAGCAGACGACGCTCACCCCGGGAGGGAGGCTTATCCTCAGGACCGCATCGTACGCGAGGCTCCATAGCAGGGGTCCTAACACGGACCCCTGAGGAACCCCGCAGGAGAGCTCCCTCTGGATCTCAATCCCGTTCCGACCGACGAATTGAATCGTCCTGTCGCGCAAATATGCCCCGACTATACCACGGAGATAGGGAGGCACGTTATGATAAACCAGTGCCTCCCGTATCGCCCGCCAGGGGACGGAGTTGAAGGCGTTGACGATGTCTAAGCTCACCGCCAACGCCACCCCCCCCGCCCGAACGGCGGGCTCCGACAGGGCGCGGACGCGATTGATCGCGTCCAGCGTCGAACGTCCCTGCCGGAATCCGAACTGGCTGTCCGATAAGTCGGGGCCAACGCGCGACAGATGCTCGCTGAGACGGGCGGCTATGACACGCTCAAAGAGCTTGCCCGCCTCGTCCAGCAAGCATATTGGTCGGAACGCCGAGGGAGAATCGGCGGTCCTGCCCGGCTTGCTCAAGAGCACTAGCCTTGCCTCTTTCCAGCAGGTGGGGAACACGGTACTACGGAGGCAGCTGGTGAACAGTTGCCTCAACCGGTCCCCCAGGACTGCCAGGGCGCAAACCCACGCCCTGCCCGGTATCCCATCCGGGCCAGGGGCGGTGTTACGGGCCGCAAGTCGCCGTACTGCTCGGTCCAACTCCCCCTCCGTCACCTCCAACTGGTCGTCCCAATCATGGTACGACGGTGACGGAGGGTCCGAACCTAACCTAACCTAACCTAACCTAACCTAACCTAACCTAACCTAACCTAACCTAACCTAACCTAACCTAACCTAACCTAACCTAACCTAACCTTTTTTTTTTTTTTTTTTTTTTTTTTTTTGTTTGCGCTGGGAAAAAATGCGTTACGCATACCCGCCCATTGGGGGATGGACGGGTTATGTGGGACTCTCCGGCTATTCCGGCATACCCACTAAAATAACCCAGCGGCACTCCCGCATCGTCTATTTGGAGGAGGACTGGGAAACCGGCACAGCCTTTACGTCCAGTCCCCCACCGACGACCGCCCGCCTTTACAGCGGGGCCCGCACGCCCCTCCCTTAATGGAGGGGCCCGGGAACGACCGTGAGTGCTCGGCCGTTCCCGCCCGACGAGGGTGGTGATTGGTGCAATGCGAGCGAAGGCGCCCCCGCGCCTGTCGCCCGCTAATCACCACCAGAAGGAGGGAGGCGACGATCGTACAACCGCCGTCTCCCACCCCTTCTCCGCCTGCGGAGCGGCGGCGCGAGAGGATCATCCTCCCGCGCGCGCTCCGCCGCCTCCTTTTGCGACATGACATTCTCGCAAAAGGAGGCAACCGCCGCCCAAGCCTCCTCACTCCCCAGCATGGAGTTCACCACACCGGGAAGTGAGAGGTCTAACCCGACTACATCGGTCAGGGCACGGCGCAGCTCAGCCCAGGCTGGGCACACCTCGAGGGTGTGCTGCGCCGTGTCCTCCGCGGCTCCACACTCGTGGCACGCCGGGGTTTCCTCCCTCTGGATCCGATGCAGGTGCGTTCCGAAGCAGCCATGCCCGGATAACACCTGCACCAGACGGAACGAGAGGAAACCGTGGGGACGCTCGAGCCAGTCCCGCAGGGCTGGACCGAGCGCGTCCAACGTCCGGCGTCCAAAGGTGGCGGAGGCGAGGTCCCGTGTCCAGTGAAGGACGATTGCGTCCCTCGCCTCCCGCCGCACGGCATCCCGCTCTTGCGCGGCGGGGCGCTCACCCAGCGCCCTACGCCGCGCCGTCCATTCGTACACTCTGGCGAGCACCCATGCCTCCAATTCCCAGGGAGGGGTGCCGGCCAGAGCGCACGCCGCCGCAAAACCCACCGAGCGGTAGGCCCTCGCCACCCGCTGTGCAATGGCCCGTTGGGGCCTGCGGATGGCGGTTGCATTCTCCCTCCTGTGGAGGGAGTCCGCCCAGATGGGTGCCCCGTAAAGGGCCATGCTTTTGAGGATGCCGGCATAGAGGCGCCGGCATCGCTCCTTGGGCCCGCCCAGGTTCGGGAGGAGCCATGAGAGGGCGTCCGCGGCTTTGAGCAGGCGCGTCGACAGCCCGCTGAAGTGCGGGCCGAAGCGCCACCTGCTGTCCAGCACGAGGCCCAGATACTTCATCTGGGCCCCGACCCCTATCCGGACGCCCTCCACCACGATGTGGGCGTCTGGAGGGCAGCGCTGCCGAGGTCCGTGAAAGAACACGGCCTCGGTCTTGTTCAGCGCCACCCTCAATCCAAGCTGGCGGATCCTACCTGCCACTAAGGATCCGCCAGCTGAGGCCAGACCGGCCGCCTCCCTAAAGTCCCTCCCCCGGGCAACGAGGAGAGTGTCATCCGCGTAGCAGATGACACTCGTGCCCTGGAGGAGGGTGAACCTAACCTAACCTAACCTAACCTAACCTAACCTAACCTAACCTAACCTAACCTAACCTAACCTTTTTTTTTTTTTTTTTTTTTTGTTTGCGCTGGGAAAAAATGCGTTACGCATACCCGCCCATTGGGGGATGGACGGGTTATGTGGGACTCTCCGGCTACTCCGGCATACCCACTAAAATAACCCAGCGGCACTCCCGCATCGTCTATTTGGAGGAGGACTGGGAAACCGGCACAGCCTTTACGTCCAGTCCCCCACCGACGACCGCCCGCCTTTACAGCGGGGCCCGCACGCCCCTCCCTAAGTGGAGAGGCCCGGGAACGACCGTGAGTGCTCGGCCGTTCCCGCCCGACGAGGGTGGTGATCAGTGCAATGCGAGCGAAGGCGCCCCCGCGCCTGTCGCCCGCTAATCACCACCAGAAGGAGGGAGGCGACGATCGTACAACCGCCGTCTCCCACCCCTTCTTCGCCTGCGGAGCGGCGGCGCGAGAGGATCATCCTCCCGCGCGCGCTCCGCCGCCTCCTTTTGCGACATAACATCCTCGCAAAAGGAGGCAACCGCCGCCCAAGCCTCCCCACTCCCCAGCATGGAATTCACCACACTGGGAAGTGAGAGGTCCAGCCCAACGACAGTATTCAGGGCACGGCGCAGCTCAGCCCAGGCTGGGCACACCTCGAGGGTGTGCTGCGCCGTGTCCTCCGCGGCTCCACACTCGTGGCACGCCGGGGTTTCCTCCCTCTGGATCCGATGCAGGTGCGTTCCGAAGCAGCCATGCCCGGACAACACCTGCACCAGACGGAACGAGAGGAAACCGTGGGGGCGCTCGAGCCAGTCCCGCAGGACTGGACCGAGCGCGTCCAGCGTCCGGCGTCCAAAGGTGGCGGAGGCGAGGTCCTGTGTCCAGTGAAGGACGATCGCGTCCCTCGCCTCCCGCCGCACGGCCTCCCGCTCTTGCGCGGCGGGGCGCTCACCCAGCGCCCTACGCCGCGCCACCCATTCGTACACTCTGGCTAGCACCCATGCCTCCAATTCCCAGGGAGGGGTGCCGGCCAGAGCGCACGCCGCCGCAAAGCCCACTGAGCGGTAGGCCCTCGCCACCCGCTGTGCAATGGCCCGTTGGGGCCTGCGGATGGCGGTTGCATTCTCCCTCCTGTGGAGGGAGTCCGCCCAGATGGGTGCCCCGTATAGGGCCATACTCTTCAGGATGCCGGCATAGAGGCGCCGGCATCGCTCTTTGGGCCCTCCCAGGTTTGGGAGGAGCCATGAGAGGGCGTCCGCGGCTTTCAGCAGGCGCGTCGACAGCCCGCTAAAGTGCGGGCCGAAGCGCCACCTGCTGTCCAGCACGAGGCCCAGATACTTCATCTGGGCCCCGACCCCTATCCGGACGCCCTCCACCTATCCGGACGCCCTCCACCACGATGTGGGCGTCAGGTGGGCAGCGCTGCCGAGGCCCGTGAAAGAACACGGCCTCGGTCTTGTTCAGCGCTACCCCCAATCCAAGCTGGCGGATCCTACCTGCCACTAAGGATCCGCCAGCCGAGGCCAAACAGGCCGCCTCTCCAAAGTCCCTCCCCCAGGCAACGAGGAGAGTGTCATCTGCGTAGCAGATGACACTCGTGCCCTGGAGGAGGGTGCCCCGCAGGAAACCTAACCTAACCTAACCTAACCTAACCTAACCTAACCTAACCTAACCTAACCTAACCTAACCTAACCTTTTTTTTTTTTTTGTTTGCGCTGGGAAAAAATGCGTTACGCATACCCGCCCATTGGGGGATGGACGGGTTATGTGGGACTCTCCGGCTACTCTGGCATACCCACTAAAATAACCCAGCGGCACTCCCGCATCGTCTATTTGGAGGAGGACTGGGAAACCGGCACAGCCTTTACGTCCAGTCCCCCACCGAAACCTAACCTAACCTAACCTAACCTAACCTAACCTAACCTAACCTAACCTAACCTAACCTAACCTTTTTTTTTTTTTTTTTTTTTTTTTTTTGACGCTGGGAAAAAATGCGTTACGCATACCCGCCCATTGGGGGATGGACGGGTTATGTGGGACTCGCCGGGCTAGTCCCGGGATACCCACTAAAATAACCCAGCGGCACTCCCGCATCGTCTATTTGGAGGAGGACTGGGAAACCGGCACAGCCTTTACGTCCAGTCCCCCACCGACGACCGCCCGCCTTTACAGCGGGGCCCGCACGCCCCTCCCTAAATGGAGGGGCCCGGGAACGACCGTGAGTGCTCGGCCGTTCCCGCCCGACGAGGGTGGTGATTAGTGCAATGCGAGCGAAGGCGCCCCCGCGCCTGTCGCCCGCTAATCACCACCAGAAGGAGGGAGGCGACGATCGTACAACCGCCGTCTCCCACCCCTTCTTCGCCTGCGGAGCGGCGGCGCGAGAGGATCATCCTCCCGCGCGCGCTCCGCCGCCTCCTTTTGCGACATGACATTCTCGCAAAAGGAGGCAACCGCCGCCCAAGCCTCCTCACTCCCCAGCATGGAGTTCACCACACTGGGAAGTGAGAGGTCCATCCCGACCACATCTGTCAGGGCACGGCGCAGCTCAGCCCAGGCTGGGCACACCTCGAGGGTGTGCTGCGCCGTGTCCTCCGCGGCTCCACAGTCGTGGCACGCCGGGGTCTCCTCCCTCTGGATCCGATGCAGGTGCGTTCCGAAGCAGCCATGCCCGGACAACACCCGCACCAGACGGAACGAGAGGAAACCGTGGGGGCGCTCGAGCCAGTCCCGCAGGACTGGACCGAGCGCGTCCAGCGTCCGGCGTCCAAATGTGGAGGAGGCGAGGTCCCGTGTCCAGTGTAGGACGATTGCGTCCCTCGCCTCCCGCCGCACGGCATCCCGCTCTTGCGCGGCGGGGCGCTCACCCAGCGCCCTACGCCGCGCCGCCCATTCGTACACTCTGGCGAGCACCCATGCCTCCAATTCCCAGGGAGGGGTGCCGGCCAGAGCGCACGCCGCCGCGAAACCCACCGAGCGGTAGGCTCGCGCCACCCGCTGTGCAATGGCCCGTTGGGGCCTGCGGATGGCGGTTGCATTCTCCCTCCTGTGGAGGGAGTCCGCCCAGATGGGTGCCCCGTATAGGGCCATACTCTTTAGGATGCCGGCATAGAGGCGCCGGCATCGCTCCTTGGGCCCGCCCAGGTTTGGGAGGAGCCATGAGAGGGCGTCCGCGGCTTTCAGCAGGCGCGTCGACAGCCCGCTAAAGTGCGGGCCGAAGCGCCACCTGCTGTCCAGCACGAGGCCCAGATACTTCATCTGGGCCCCGACCCCTATTCGGACGCCCTCCACCACGATGTGGGCGTCAGGTGGGCAGCGCTGCCGAGGCCCGTGAAAGAACACGGCCTCGGTCTTGTTCAGCGCTACCCCCAATCCAAGCTGGCGGATCCTACCTGCCACTAAGGATCCGCCAGCCGAGGCCAAACAGGCCGCCTCTCCAAAGTCCCTCCCCCAGGCAACGAGGAGAGTGTCATCTGCGTAGCAGATGACACTCGTGCCCTGGAGGAGGGTGCCCCGCAGGAAACCTAACCTAACCTAACCTAACCTAACCTAACCTAACCTAACCTAACCTAACCTAACCTAACCTAACCTTTTTTTTTTTTTTTTTTTTTTTTGTTTGCGCTGGGAAAAAATGCGTTACGCATACCCGCCCATTGGGGGATGGACGGGTTATGTGGGACTCTCCGGCTAGCCCGGCATACCCACTAAAATAACCCAGCGGCACTCCCGCATCGTCTGTGTGGAGGAGGACTGGGAAACCGGCACAGCCTTTACGTCCAGTCCCCCACCGACGACCGCCCGCCTTTACAGCGGGGCCCGCACGCCCCTCCCAAAGTGGAGGGGCCCGGGAACGACCGTGAGTGCTCGGCCGTTCCCGCCCGACGAGGGTGGTGATTAGTGCAATGCGAGCGAAGGCGCCCCCGCGCCTGTCGCCCGCTAATCACCACCAGAAGGAGGGAGGCGACGATCGTACAACCGCCGTCTCCCACCCCTTCTTCGCCTGCGGAGCGGCGGCGCAAGAGGATCATCCTCCCGCGCGCGCTCCGCCGCCTCCTTTTGCGACATGACATTCTCGCAAAAGGAGGCAACCGCCGCCCAAGCCTCCTCACCCCCCAGCATGGAGTTCACCACACTGGGAAGTGAGAGGTCCAATCCGACTACATCGGTCAGGGCACGGCGCAGCTCAGCCCAGGCTGGGCACACCTCGAGGGTGTGCTGCGCCGTGTCCTCCGCGGCTCCACAGTCGTGGCACGCCGGGGTTTCCTCCCTCCGAATCCGGTGCAGGTGCGTTCCGAAACAGCCATGTCCGGACAACACCTGCACTAGACGGAACGAGAGGAAACCGTGGGGGCGCTCGAGCCATTCCCGCAGGACTGGACCGAGCGCGTCCAGCGTCCGGCGCCCAAAAGTGGCGGAGGCGAGGTCCCGTTCCCAGTGCAGGACGATGGCGTCCCTCGCCTCCCGCCGCACGGCCTCCCGCTCTTGCGCGGCGGGGCGCTCACCTAGCGCCCTACGCCACGCCACCCATTCGTACACTCTGGCGAGCACCCATGCCTCTAATTCCCAGGGAGGGGTGCCGGCCAGAGCGCACGCCGCCGCAAAGCCCACTGAGCGGTAGGCTCTCGCCACCCGCTGTGCAATGGCCCGTTGGGGCCTGCGGATGGCGGTTGCATTCTCCCTCCTGTGGAGGGAGTCCGCCCAGATGGGTGCCCCGTAAAGGGCCATGCTCTTGAGGATGCCGGCATAGAGGCGCCGGCATCGCTCCTTGGGCCCTCCGAGGTTTGGGAGGAGCCACGAGAGGGCGTCCGCGGCTTTCAGCAGGCGCGTCGACAGCCCGCTGAAGTGACAACACTCCGTCCCCAGCCCCAACCGCCTCCTGCACTTGGCCCCTGAGTAGGGCCACCGCGTCGACCGTCGAACGCCCCTGTCGAAACCCGAACTGGGCGTCCGACAGGTCTGGCCCTACCTCCCGCAACTGGCTATTAAGCCGGGTGGCGATGATCCCCTCGAACAATTTACCGACCTCATCGAGCAGAACGATGGGCCGGTATGCCGAGGGGGAGTCCACCGGGCGTCCCTCCTTCCGGAGCAGGCAAAGCTGCCCCTCCTTCCAGAGCTTCGGGAACCTCCCAGCCGTCAGGCACGCGCTGAAGAGGTCCCGAAACCTCTCCTCCATAAGGGACGCCGCGATGGCCACCACCCGTGCGGGGACACCATCCGGTCCAGGGGCCGTCTTCTTCGCGCGGAGGGACAGAACCCCCGCGCGAAGTTCCTCCACCGATACTGGAGGGACCTCCTCCGGCGAAGCCACCACCCCCCCCAGCGGGGGGTTCATCGTTGGTGGGGTGAAGTCGGTCCTGCGCGGAAACAGTGACCGAACCACCCCATCCAGCAACGCCGGCTCTAGGGTCTCCGCTAATGGGGGACCGTAAGGGCGCAGCTGGCTCCGCGCCTGCTTATACGGCCTCCCAAACGGATCCCTGTCGAGGCCCTCCAGCATCTCGGCCTTTGCCGAGTCCTCGGCGGCGCACATTTCCGACTTGAGGACCGTCTTTGCCTCTAGGTAAGAGGCGTAGAGGCGGTCCTCCTCAGCCTGACATCGGCTGGTGCGCCGCCGACTCCGCGTGTAGGCCCTCCTGGCCTCCACGCACGCGGCCCGTAGCGCCGCCAGCTCCCCCGTCCACCAATAAACGGCGCGACGGGGAGGCGGACGGCGAGACCGAGGCATGCTGGAGTTGCACACCTCGGTCAGGGACCCCCGCAGCTGAACCGCTGCGGCGTCCACGTCCGTGACCTCAACAGGGGGCGAGAGCCAGTCCCGGAGGAACGCAGCCTCCTGGGCTGCCTCCCGGTCCAGGCGGGTGAGAGCCCACCGCGGGAAGGGAGATTGGCCCGAGCGGGCCATCCCCCGCGGGCTCTGGGTGGAGATGTCAAACCGCACATATCGGTGGTCCGACAGGGTCTCCACCAACTCCACCCGCCAGTTCACGACGCGGGCGGCTAGAACGGGGGTGGCGAACGATACGTCCACCACTGACCCTCCCCGTTGCCGCACACACGTGTGAACATCCCCCCTGTTCAGGAGGGACACGCCGCACGAAGCCGACCAAAATTCGACGGCGTGCCCCCGGACGTTGCAGGACGCCGCTGGGTTGCCCCAGGCCACCGCCTTGGCGTTCAGGTCGCCCAATATGACGACCTGACGTGGCGCCGCCCTCCCGACGACTGCCGTAAGGACTTCGAGAAAATCCTCGAAGTCCCTTAGAGGGCGGTTTGGGGAGAAATAGACCCCGACCAGGGCTATGTCTCCCCACGCGGCGGCCACGTATCCCGGACCCCTCTCTAAAAGCGAGAGGGGAGGGGAGTGGTTGGTGGACGTGGCGGTGGTCGCCGAGCCGTACTCGGTGCCTGGCCGTTGGCTGGGTGATCGAGACGGCTTGGTGGCGTTGGTGTCGCGGCCTGCCACGGACTCCCCTCCCCTCTCGCTTTTAGAGAGGGGTCCGGGATACGTGGCCGCCGCGTGGGGAGAAATAGCCCTGGTCGGGGTCTATTTCTCCCCAAACCGCCCTCTAAGGGACTTCGAGAACTTTCTCGAGGTCCTTACGGCAGTCGTCGGGAGGGCGGCACCACGTCAGGTCGCCGTGTTGGGCGACCTGAACGCCAAGGCGGTGGCCTGGGGCAACCCAGCGGCGTCATGTAACGTCCGGGGGCGCGCCGTCGAATTTTGGGCGGCTTCGTGCAGTGTGTCCCTGCTAAACAGGGGGGATGTTCAGACGTGTGTGCGGCAACAGGGAGGGTCAGTGGTGGACGTGTCGTTCGCCACCCCTGTGCTAGCCACACGCGTCGTGAACTGGCGGGTGGAGATGGTGGAGACCCTGTCGGACCACCGATATGTGCGGTTCGACATCTCCACCCAGAGCCCGCGGGGGATGGCCCGCTCGGGCCAATCTCCCTTCCCGCGGTGGGCTCTCACCCGCCTGGACCGGGAGTCAGCCCAGGAGGCGGCGTTCCTCGAGGACTGGCTCTCGCCCCCTGTGCAGGGCACGGACGTGGACGCCGCAGCGGTTCGGCTGCGGGGATCCCTGACCGAGGTGTGCAACTCCAGCATGCCTCGGTCTCGCCGTCCGCCTCCCCGTCGCGCCGTTTATTGGTGGACGGTGGAGCTGGCGGGGCTCCGGGCCGCGTGCGTGGAGGCCAGGAGGGCCTACACGCGGAGTCGGCGGCGCACCAGCCGATGTCAGGCTGAGGAGGACCGCCTCTACGCCTCTTACCTAGAGGCAAAGACGGTCCTCAAGTCGGAAATGTGCGCCGCCGAGGACTCGGCAAAGGCCGAGATGCTGGAGGGCCTCGACAGGGATCCGTTTGGGAGGCCGTATAAGCAGGCGCGGAGCCAGCTGCGCCCTTACGGTCCCCCATTAGCGGAGACCCTAGAGCCGGCGTTGCTGGATGGGGTGGTTCGGTCACTGTTTCCGCGCAGGACCGAATTCACCCCACCAACTCCTTCTGGTGGTGATTAGCGGGCGACAGGCGCGGAGGCGCCTTCGCTCGCATTGCACTGATCACCACCCTCGTCGGGCGGGAACGGCCGAGCACTCACGGTCGTTTCCGGGCCCCTCCACTTTGGGAGGGGCGTGCGGGCCCCGCTGTAAAGGCGGGCGGTCGTCGGTGGGGGACTGGACGTAAAGGCTGTGCCGGTTTCCCAGTCCTCCTCCAAATAGACGATGCGGGAGTGCCGCTGGGTTATTTTAGTGGGTATGCCGGAGTAGCCGGAGAGTCCCACATAACCCGTCCATCCCCCAATGGGCGGGTATGCGTAACGCATTTTTTCCCAGCGCAAACAAAAAAAAAAAAAAAAAAAAAAAAAAAAAAAAGGTTAGGTTAGGTTAGGTTAGGTTAGGTTAGGTTAGGTTAGGTTAGGTTGGGGAACCACCCCACAGTGCTTACGTCCTCGTCGTGTTCCCTGGAAACGTCCCAGTTCTGACCACCGTAACGGAGTGGCAGACTGGGTACGGCTAAAGTGCACTGTGCTTCGTAGCGAACAATTGCCTTGCGTGCTACGTATCTGCTTGTTAGAATGCCTAAACTTGCGCGGGATGCCCTCGGGCATTTTGTCAAAAAAGGCCCTTCTCAGGGCCAACCCAAAGGCCCTTCTCAGGGCCAACCCAAAGGCCCTTCTCAGGGCCAACCCAAAGGCCCTTCTCAGGGCCAACCAAAGGGCCCTTCTCAGGGCCAACGCGACGCTTCCTTAGCGTCGAACGAAGGCAGGGCCTTCTACGGCGGGAACGTGGACTCCGACGATGAGTCCATTGTTTCGGATGCGGACTCGATGGCGGTCGAGGATTCGCGATCGCGATCCTTGTCAAGAAAGCGGAAGACCTTTTTGAAGGACGGGTCGGATGGCTCCTCGGCTTCGGATTCTGCAAAGAAGAAGGTGAAAGCCAAGAAGACAACGACAGCGGCAGACACCCACGATGTGGGTTTAGCCGACGCCCAGCGCGAGCTGGACCTGGCTCGGCGGGAGCAGCTCCAGCAAGAGCTGGAGGAGCGGGTAGCGGCCAAAGAAGAACGGGCGCGCGTCGCCCGTGCCAAGTCCGGGTACGGTGCGTCCAGCGTGCTGTACTCGGACCACTCCCTGGCCGAACTGAAGAGGATGGCCTTGGAGGACGAGGAGGCGATCGCGGAGGTCGCCGCCAAGTCCTCGCATCTGAAGGGGACTTTCCAGAAGTCCCTCAGATGCCGGGCCGCCAGCATGCGTGGCATCGTCGCGGAGCTGGTGGACCGCAAGGCCAGCGATGAAACGCGGCAACTGCAGGCGAAGGTAGATCGCCTGCAGTCGGAGGTCAGCCAGCTGCACATGAAGCTGGCTGAAGCCACGGCCCGGCCATCGCAAGCCGAGCCCGGACCTGCGGCGGAGGGTCTTGCCTCCTCCTCCGGCCTTGAGGATGTCCTCCGCAAGGTGATGGCGGAGGAGAGGGCCTTCGTGAGGGCCTGCCTAGCGGGCATTGAGGACCGGCTCTTGCCGGCGAAAGTCGTTCGACCGCCGCTTGCGGCGGACAGAAGGCGAGAGGAGCCAGTGCCTAGCTCCACGAGGGAGGACGCCCTTCTCCCTTCCACCACCCCGACCAACCAGCAGGGCTGGACGAAGGTGGTTGGTAAGGGCAAGGGCAAGGGAAAAAGGACGGCAGCTGTCGTCCCTGCCGTTCCCGCCACCACCACTCCCAGCCAGTCGCGGCCAGCTGGCAAAGGGAAAGGGAAGGGGAAGGGGAAGAGCACCCCTCCAGCCCCAGCCGTCCCCGCCACCACCCCTGCTGGTCAGTCGACTGGCACGGGAAAGGGGAAGGGTTCGACCCCAGCCGGTGTCAGGAGGAACTTGGTTCCTCCCAAGACCGCGGCCGTCGTGGTGACACTCACCGCGGAAGCCGCGGAGCGGGGAGTGACGTACGCGTCCATGTTGGTGCGGGCGCGTGCCAGTGCCGATCCCACCAAATTGGGGATCGGCAAAGTGTCATGCCGCAAGACACAGGCTGGGGCTCGTATCTTCGAGTTCCCGGGGGCGGAGGGCGGAAAAAATGCGGACCTCTTCGCAGAAAAGCTGCAAGAGGTCATTGCGGACGACGCGAAGGTGGCCAGGCCGGTAAAGTCAGCGGCCTTCGAGGTGGCGGATCTGGACGACTCCGTCACCAAGGAGGAGGTGGTGGCAGCAGTCGCAGCCATTGGGGGCTGCACAGTCGCAGCGGTGCAGGGCGGGGGCATCAGGCCCTGCGACTTCGCAGCCCCCTATGGCTACGATTGCTGCCACCACCTCCTCCTTGGTGACGGAGTCATCCAGGTCCGTCACCTCGATGGCCGCCGACTTCACCGGCCTGGCCACCTTCGCCACGTCCGCGATGACCTCCTGCAGCTTCGCTGCGAAGAGGTCCGCGTTTTTACCACCCTCGGCACCTGGGAACTCGAAAATACGAGCCCCAGCCTGTGTCCGGCGGCATGAGACTTTGCCGATCCCCAGTTTGGTGGGATCGGCAGTGGCACGCGCCCGCACCAACATGGACGCGTACGTCTCACCCCGCTCCGCGGCCTTCGCGGTGAGTGTCACCACGACGGCCGCGGTCTTGGGAGGAACCAAGTTCCTCCTAACACCGGCTGGGGTCGCACCCTTCCCCTTTCCTTTGCCAGTCGTCTGAGACTGACTGGCAGGGGTGGTGGCGGAGGCGGCTGGGGGGGTGGTTTTCCCTCTCCCTTTACCCTTCCCTTCGCCAGTCGGCTGCGACTGGCTGGGAGTGGTGGTGGCAGGGACGGCAGGGACGACAGCTGCCGTCTTTTTGCCTTTGCCCTTCCCCTTACCGACCACCTTCGTCCAGCCCTGCTGGTTGGTCGGGGTGGTGGACGGGAGTTGGGCGTCCTCCCTCTGGGAGGTTGCTACCGGCTCCACTCGCCTCTTGTCCGCCGCAAGCGGCGGTCGGAGGCGTTTCTCCGGCAGGAGCCGGTCCTCTATGCCCGCTAGGCAGGCCCTAACAAATTCTCTCTGCTCCCCCATAGCCTTGCGGAGGAGTTCCTCAAGGCCGGAGGAGGGAGCGAGGCCCTCTGCTGCTGGTCTAGGCTCGGCTTGGGATGGCCGGGCCGTGGCTTCAGCCAGCTTTAAGTGCAGCTGGCTGACCTCCGACTGCAGGCGATCTACCTTCGCCTGCAGTTGCCGCGTTTCATCGCTGGCCTTGCGGTCGACCAACTCCGCGACGATGCCACGCATGCTCGCGGCCCGGCATTTAAGGGACTTCTGGAAAGTCCCTTTTAGATGGGAGGACTTGGTGGCGACCTCGACGATCACCTCCTCGTCCTCCAAGGCCATCCGCTGCAATTCGGCCAGGGAGTGGTCCGCGTACAGGACGCGGGACGCACCGTACTCGGCCTTGGCACGAGCGACGCGCGCCCGCTCCTCCTTGGCCGCAACCCGCTCCTCCAGCTCTTGCTGGAGCTGCTCCCGCCTGGCGAGGTCCAACTCGCGCTGGGCGTCAACCAAACCCACATCGTGGGTGTCTACCGCTGTAATTGCCTTTTTGGCCTTAATCTTTTTCTTTGGCTCCTTAACCCGAGCTGAACCCGAGCCCGAGGAGCCATCGGACACGACCTTTAGGAAGGTCCGCTTCCTCGATGCCGATCTCGATCGAGGATCGATCGCCATAGAGCTAGAATCCGACGTTACGGACTCATTGTCGGAGTCCGACACATCGCCCGCTCTCCCTCCGTAGAAGGCTCTGCCTTCCGACGCCGACGCGTCGCGTTGGCCCTGAGAAGGGCCTTTTGGTTGGCCCTGAGAAGGGCCTTTGGGTTGGCCCTGAGAAGGGCCTTTGGGTTGGCCCTGAGAAGGGCCTTTTTTCACGAAATGCCCGAGGGCATCCCGCGCAGATTTCGGCATTCCGAACAAAGCAAGATACGTAGCACGCAAGGCAGATATTCGCTACGAAGCACAGTGCACTTTAGCCGTACCCAGTCTGCCACTCCGTTACGGTGGTCAGAACTGGGACGTTTCCGGGGAACGCGACGTGGACGCAAGCACTGTGGGGTGGTTCCCCAACCTAACCTAACCTAACCTTTTTTTTTTTTTTTTTTTTTGTTTGCGCTGGGAAAAAATGCGTTACGCATACCCGCCCATTGGGGGATGGACGGGTTATGTGGGACTCTCCGGCTACTCCGGCATACCCACTAAAATAACCCAGCGGCACTCCCGCATCGTCTATTTGGAGGAGGACTGGGAAACCGGCACAGCCTTTACGTCCAGTCCCCCACCGACGACCGCCCGCCTTTACAGCGGGGCCCGCACGCCCCTCCCAAAGTGGAGGGGCCCGGGAACGACCGTGAGTGCTCGGCCGTTCCCGCCCGACGAGGGTGGTGATCAGTGCAATGCGAGCGAAGGCGCCCCCGCGCCTGTCGCCCGCTAATCACCACCAGAAGGAGGGAGGCGACGATCGTACAACCGCCGTCTCCCACCCCTTCTTCGCCTGCGGAGCGGCGGCGCGAGAGGATCATCCTCCCGCGCACGCTCCGCCGCCTCCTTTTGCGACATGACATTCTCGCAAAAGGAGGCAACCGCCGCCCAAGCCTCCTCACTCCCCAGCATGGAGTTCACCACACCGGGAAGTGAGAGGTCTAACCCGACTACTTCGGTCAGGGCACGGCGCAGCTCAGCCCAGGCTGGGCACACCTCGAGGGTGTGCTGCGCCGTGTCCTCCGCGGCTCCACACTCGTGGCACGCCGGGGTTTCCTCCCTCCGGATCCGATGCAGGTGCGTTCCGAAGCAGCCATGCCCGGATAACACCTGCACCAGACGGAACGAGAGGAAACCGTGGGGACGCTCGAGCCAGTCCCGCAGGGCTGGACCGAGCGCGTCCAACGTCCGGCGTCCAAAGGTGGCGGAGGCGAGGTCCCGTGTCCAGTGAAGGACGATTGCGTCCCTCGCCTCCCGCCGCACGGCATCCCGCTCTTGCGCGGCGGGGCGCTCACCCAGCGCCCTACACCGCGCCGTCCATTCGTACACTCTGGCGAGCACCCATGCCTCCAATTCCCAGGGAGGGGTGCCGGCCAGAGCGCACGCCGCCGCAAAACCCACCGAGCGGTAGGCCCTCGCCACCCGCTGTGCAATGGCCCGTTGGGGCCTGCGGATGGCGGTTGCATTCTCCCTCCTGTGGAGGGAGTCCGCCCAGATGGGTGCCCCGTAAAGGGCCATGCTTTTGAGGATGCCGGCATAGAGGCGCCGGCATCGCTCCTTGGGCCCGCCCAGGTTCGGGAGGAGCCATGAGAGGGCGTCCGCGGCTTTGAGCAGGCGCGTCGACAGCCCGCTGAAGTGCGGGCCGAAGCGCCACCTGCTGTCCAGCACGAGGCCCAGATACTTCATCTGGGCCCCGACCCCTATCCGGACGCCCTCCACCACGATGTGGGCGTCAGGAGGGCAGCGCTGCCGAGGCCCGTGAAAGAACACGGCCTCGGTCTTGTTCAGCGCCACCCTCAATCCGAGCTGGCGGATCCTACCTGCCACTAAGGATCCGCCAGCCGAGGCCAAACAGGCCGCCGCCCCAAAGTCTCTCCCCCGGGCAACGAGGAGAGTGTCATCCGCGTAGCAGATGACACTCGTGCCCTGGAGGAGGGTGCCCCGAAGGACCCAATCGAATCCGATGTTCCACAAGAGGGGCCCTAGCACCGAACCCTGTGGAACACCGGACTCCGCGCCGTAGCGCCTGATCCTGGCCGTCTTGTCCACCAGAAGGACCTCTCGGTCCCTCAAGTAGTCGGCCAGGATCGCCCGCAGATATTGGGGCACTCCGTAGTATCGGAGTGCCTCCAATATGGTCGAGTGGGGCACGGAGTTGAAGGCGTTGGCGATGTCGAACGACACCGCCAACACTCCGTCCCCAGCCTCGACCGCCTCCCGCACCTGGCCCCTGAGTAGGGCCAACGCGTCGACCGTCGAACGCCCCTGTCGGAACCCGAACTGGGCGTCCGACAGGTCCGGCCCTACCTCCCGCAAATGGCTGTTAAGCCGGGTGGCGAGTATCCCCTCGAACAGTTTACCGACCTCATCCAGCAGAACGATGGGCCGGTATGCCGAGGGGGAGTCCACCGGGCGTCCCTCCTTCCGGAGAAGGCACAATTTGCCTTCCTTCCATGGCTTCGGGAACCTCCCAGCCATCAGGCACGCGCTGAAGAGGTCCCGAAGCCTTTCCTCCATGAGGGACGCCGCGATGGCCACCACCCGTGCGGGGACGCCGTCCGGTCCAGGGGCCGTCTTCTTCGCGCGGAGAGGCAGAACCCCCGCGCGAACTTCCTCCGCCGACACTGGAGGGACCTCCTCCGCCGGCGAAGCCGCCACCCCCCCCAGTGGGGGGTTCATCGTTGGTGGGGTGAATTCGGTCCTGCGCGGAAACAGTGACCGAACCACCCCATCCAGCAACGCCGGCTCTAGGGTCTCCGCTAATGGGGGACCGTAAGGGCGCAGCTGGCTCCGCGCCTGCTTATACGGCCTCCCAAACGGATCCCTGTCGAGGCCCTCCAGCATCTCGGCCTTTGCCGAGTCCTCGGCGGCGCACATTTCCGACTTGAGGACCGTCTTTGCCTCTAGGTAAGAGGCGTAGAGGCGGTCCTCCTCAGCCTGACATCGGCTGGTGCGCCGCCGACTCCGCGTGTAGGCCCTCCTGGCCTCCACGCACGCGGCCCGGAGCCCCGCCAGCTCCACCGTCCACCAATAAACGGCGCGACGGGGAGGCGGACGGCGAGACCGAGGCATGCTGGAGTTGCACACCTCGGTCAGGGATCCCCGCAGCCGAACCGCTGCGGCGTCCACGTCCGTGCCCTGCACAGGGGGCGAGAGCCAGTCCTCGAGGAACGCCGCCTCCTGGGCTGACTCCCGGTCCAGGCGGGTGAGAGCCCACCGCGGGAAGGGAGATTGGCCCGAGCGGGCCATCCCCCGCGGGCTCTGGGTGGAGATGTCGAACCGCACATATCGGTGGTCCGACAGGGTCTCCACCATCTCCACCCGCCAGTTCACGACGCGTGTGGCTAGCACAGGGGTGGCGAACGACACGTCCACCACTGACCCTCCCTGTTGCCGCACACACGTCTGAACATCCCCCCTGTTTAGCAGGGACACGCCGCACGAGGCCGCCCAAAATTCGACGGCGCGCCCCCGGACGTTGCAGGACGCCGCTGGGTTGCCCCAGGCCACCGACTTGGCGTTCAAGTCGCCCAACACTACGACCTGACGTGGTGCCGCCCTCCCGACGACTGCCGTAAGGACCTCGAGAAAATTCTCGAAGTCCCTTAGAGGGCGGTTTGGGGAGAAATAGACCCCGACCAGGGCTATTTCTCCCCACGCGGCGGCCACGTATCCCGGACCCCTCTCTAAAAGCGAGAGGGGAGGGGAGTCCGTGGCAGGCCGCGACACCAACGCCACCAAGCCGTCTCGATCACCCAGCCAACGGCCAGGCACCGAGTACGGCTCGGCGACCACCGCCACGTCCACCAACCACTCGGCCACAGTCTGCATCAGCAGATCCTGGGCCGCTCTGCAGTGGTTGGTGTTCGCCTGGAGGATGCGATGTCCGACTCTACCCATTAATCGGACATCACACCCTCCTCCTCCACAGCCGCCGAGGTCCCAGCTACTGGGGTGGCGGTGGCAGCGACAGGCCGGGTCGGCGCCTGTATTTTGCCCTTCTTAAGGGGAGGACTGCAGTTCCTCCCCTTCATGATGTGCCCCGCAGGGCGGCCACTGGCGGCACACACCGCGCAGTGCGGTGCGGTGGCCTCGCAGGAGGCGGCTTTGTGCCCCTCCTTGCCGCAGCGGTAGCAGCTGTCCGCCCTGTCGACACTGGACGGACAGAGGGCCCGGGTGTGGCCGATGCCGAAGCACCGGTAACACCTCAGCGGCAGGACCTCAAGGGCCCGGACCGCCGCCGAGCTGAACCCGACGGCGAGCCGTCCCTTCTCGAGGACGGCTTTGGCAGTGGCGACTGGGCACTCCAGGCGAATTGCGCCCATGCCGCCGCGCCCGGGCCTGATGCCCCCGCCCTGCACCGCTGCGACTGCGCAGCCACCTATGGCTGCGACCGCCGCTACCACCTCCTCCTTGGTGACGGAGTCGTCCAGGTCCGTCACCTCGAAGGCCGCCGACTTCACCGGCCTGGCCACCTTCGCCGAGTCTGCGATGACCTCTTGCAGCTTAGCTGCGAAGAGGTCCGCGTTTTTGCCGCCGTCCGCACCGGGGAACTCGAATATACGAGCCCCAGCCTGTGTCTTGCGGCATGAGACTTTGCCGATCCCCAGTTTGGTGGGATCGGCAGTGGCACGCGCCCGCACCAACATGGACGCGTACGTCTCACCCCGCTCCGCGGCCTCTGCGGTGAGCGTCACCACGACGGCCGCGGTCTTGGGAGGAACCAGGTTCCTCTTGGCACCGGCTGGGGGCGAACCCTTCCCCTTTCCCTTGCCAGTCGACGACTGACCTGCAGGGGTGGTGGCGGAGACGGCTGGGGCTGGAGGGGTGCTCTTCCCCTTCCCCTTCCCTTTCCCTTTGCCAATCGGCTGCGACTGGCTGGGAGTGGTGGTGGCGGGAACGGCAGGGTCGACAGCTGCCGTCCTTTTTCCCTTGCCCTTGCCCTTACCGACCACCTTCGTCCAGCCCTGCTGGTTGGTCGGGGTGGTCGAAGGAAGAAGGGCGTCCTCCCTCGAGGAGCTAGGCACCGGCTCCACTCGCCTCTTATCCGCCGCAAGTGGCGGTCGAACGACTTTCGCCGGCAAGAGCCGGTCCTCAATCCCTGCCAGGCAGGAGCGAACAAACGCCCTCTCCTCCGCCATCACCTTGCGGAGGACATCCTCAAGGCCGGGGGAGGAGGCAAGACCCTCCGCCGCAGGTCTGGGCTCGGCTTGGGATGGCCGGGCCGTGGCTTCAGCCAGCTTTAAGTGCAGCTGGCTGACCTCCGACTGCAGGCGATCTACCTTCGCCTGCAGTTGCCGCGTTTCATCGCTGGCCTTGCGGTCGACCAGCTCCGCGACGATGCCACGCATGCTCGCGGCCCGGCATTTAAGGGACTTCTGAAAAGTCCCTTTTAGATGGGAGGACTTGGTGGCGACCTCGACGATCACCTCCTCGTCCTCCAAGGCCATCCGCTGCAATTCGGCCAGGGAGTGGTCCGCGTACAGGACGCGGGACGCACCGTACTCGGCCTTGGCACGAGCGATGCGCGCCCGCTCCTCCTTGGCCGCAACCCGCTCCTCCAGCTCTTGCTGGAGCTGCTCCCGCCGAGCCAGGTCCAGCTCGCGCTGGGCGTCGGCTAAACCCACATCGTGGGTGTCTGCCGCTGTCGTTGCCTTTTTGGCCTTTATCTTCTTCTTTGGCTCCTTAACCCGAGCCGAACCCGAGCCCGAGGAGCCATCGGACACGACCTTGAGGAAGGTCCGTTTCCTCGATGTCGATCTCGATCGAGGATCGATCGCCATAGAGCTGGCATCCGACGCTACGGACTCATTGTCGGAGTCCGACAAATCGCCCGCTATCCCTCCGTAGAAGGCTCTGCCTTCCGACGCCGTCGCGTCGCGTTGGCCCTGAGAAGGGCCTTTTGGTTGGCCCTGAGAAGGGCCTTTGGGTTGGCCCTGAGAAGGGCCTTTGGGTTGGCCCTGAGAAGGGCCTTTTTTGACAAAATGCCCGAGGGCATCCCGCGCAGGTTTTGGCATGTTCAAACAAATCAATATCGTAGCACTCAAGGCAGATAGTCGCTACGATGCACAGTGCACTTTAGCCGTACCCAGTCTGCCACTCCGTTACGGTGGTCAGAACTGGGACGTTTCCGGGGAACGCGACGTGGACGCAAGCACTGTGGGGTGGTTCCCCAACCTAACCTAACCTTTTTTTTTTTTTTTTTTTTTTTGTTTTTTTTTTTTTGTTTGCGCTGGGAAAAAATGCGTTACGCATACCCGCCCATTGGGGGATGGACGGGTTATGTGGGACTCTCCGGCTACTCCGGCATACCCACTAAAATAACCCAGCGGCACTCCCGCATCGTCTATTTGGAGGAGGACTGGGAAACCGGCACAGCCTTTACGTCCAGTCCCCCGCCGACGACCGCCCGCCTTTACAGCGGGGCCCGCACGCCCCTCCCTAAGTGGAGGGGCCCGGGAACGACCGTGAGTGCTCGGCCGTTCCCGCCCGACGATGGTGGTGATTTGTGCAATGCGAGCGAAGGCGCCCCCGCGCCTGTCGCCCGCTAATCACCACCAGAAGGAGGGAGGCGACGATCGTACAACCGCCGTCTCCCACCCCTTCTTCGCCTGCGGAGCGGGGGCGCGAGAGGATCATCCTCCCGCGCGCGCTCCGCCGCCTCCTTTTGCGACATGACATTCTCGCAAAAGGAGGCAACCGCCGCCCAAGCCTCCTCACTCCCCAGCATGGAGTTCACCACACTGGGAAGTGAGAGGTCCTGCCCGACCACATCTGTCAGGGCACGGCGCAGCTCAGCCCAGGCTGGGCACACCTCGAGGGTGTGCTGCGCCGTGTCCTCCGCGGCTCCGCAATGGTGGCACGCCGGGGTTTCCTCCCTCTGGATCCGATGCAGGTGCGCTCCGAAGCAGCCATGCCCGGACAACACCTGCACCAGACGGAAAGAGAGGAAACCGTGGGGGCGCTCGAGCCAATCCCGCAGGACTGGGCCGAGCGCGTCCAGCGTCCGGCGTCCAAAGGTGGCGGAGGCGAGGTCCCGTGTCCAATGGACAACGATTGCGTCCCTCGCCTCCCGCCGCACGGCCTCCCGCTCTTGCGCGGCGGGGCGCTCACCCAGCGCCCTACGCCGCGCCGCCCATTCGTACACTCTGGCGAGCACCCATGCCTCCAATTCCCAGGGAGGGGTGCCGGCCAGAGCGCACGCCGCCGTAAAGCCCACTGAGCGGTAGGCTCTCGCCACCCGCTGTGCAATGGCCCGTTGGGGCCTGCGGATGGCGGTTGCATTCTCCCTCCTATGGAGGGAGTCCGCCCAGATGGGTGCCCCATATAGGGCCATGCTCTTGAGGATGCCGGCATAGAGGCGCCGGCATCGCTCCTTGGGCCCTCCCAGGTTTGGGAGGAGCCATGAGAGGGCGTCCGCGGCTTTCAGCAGGCGCGTCGACAGCCCGCTAAAGTGCGGGCCGAAGCGCCACCTGCTGTCCAGCACGAGGCCCAGATACTTCATCTGGGCCCCGACCCCTATCCGGACGCCCTCCACCACGATGTGGGCGTCAGGAGGGCAGCGCTGCCGAGGCCCGTGAAAGAACACGGCCTCGGTCTTGTTCAGCGCTACCCTCAAACCGAGCTGGCGGATCCTACCTGCCACTAAGGATCCGCCAGCCGAAGCCAGACAGGCCGCCTCTCCAAAGTCCCTCCCCCGGGCAACGAGGAGAGTGTCATCCGCGTAGCAGATGACACTCGTGCCCTGGAGGAGGGTGCCGCGCAGCAGCCAATCGAATCCGATGTTCCACAAGAGGGGCCCTAGGACCGAACCCTGTGGAACACCGGACTCCGCGCCGTAGCGCCTGATCCTGGCCGTCCTGTCCGCCAGGAGGACCTCCCGGTCCTCCATGTAGTTGGCCAGGATCGCCCGCAGATATTGGGGCACTCCGTGGTACCGGAGTGCCTCCAATATGGTCGAGTGGGGCACGGAGTTGAACGCGTTGGCGATGTCGAACGACACCGCCAACACTCCGTCCCCAGCTCCGACCGCCTCCTGCACTTGGCCCCTGAGTAGGGCCACCGCGTCGACCGTCGAACGCCCCTGTCGAAACCCGAACTGGGCGTCCGACAGGTCCGGCCCTACCTCCCGCAAATGGCTGTTAAGCCGGGTGGCTAGGATCCCCTCGAACAGTTTACCGACCTCATCGAGCAGAACGATGGGCCGGTATGCCGAGGGGGAGTCCACCGGACGTCCCTCCTTCCGGAGCAGGCAAAGCTGCCCCTCCTTCCATAGTTTCGGGAACCTCCCAGCCGTCAGGCACGCGCTGAAGAGGTCCCGAAACCTCTGCTCCATTAGGGACGCCGCGATGGCCACCACCCGTGCGGGGACGCCATCCGGTCCAGGGGCCGTCTTTTTCGCGCGGAGGGACAGAACCCCCGCGCCAAATTCCTCCGCCGAAACCGGAGGGACCTCCTCCGCCGGCCAAGCCACCACCCCCCCCAGTGGGGGGTTCATCGTTGGTGGGGTGAATTCGGTCCTGCACGGAAACAGTGACCGAACCACCCCATCCAGCAACGCCGGCTCTAGGGTCTCCGTTAGTGGGGGGCCATAAGGGCGCAGCTGGCTCCGCGCCTGCTTATATGGCCTCCCAAACGGATCCCTGTCGAGTCCCTCCAGCATCTCGGCCTTTGCCGAGTCTTCGGCGGCGCACATTGCCAACTTGAGGACCGTCTTTGCCTCTACGTAAGAGGCGTAGAGGCGGTCCTCCTCCGCCTGACATCGGCTGGTGCGCCGCCGACTCCGCGTGTAGGCCCTCCTGGCCTCCACGCACGCGGCCCGGAGCGCCGCCAGCTCCGCCGTCCACCAATAAACAGCGCGACGGGGAGGCGGACGGCGAGACCGAGGCATGCTGGAATTGCACACCTCGGTCAGGGACCCCCGGAGCCGAACCGCTGCGGCGTCGACGTCCGTGCCCTGCACAGGGGGCGAGAGCCAGTCCTCGAGGAACGCTGCCTCCAGGGCTGCCTCCCGGTCCAGGCGGGTGAGAGCCCACCGCGGGAAGGGAGATTGGCCCGAGCGGGCCATCCCCCGCGGGCTCTGGGTGGAGATGTCGAACCGCACATATCGGTGGTCCGACAGGGTCTCCACCATCTCCACCCGCCAGTTCACAACGCGGGCGGCTAGAACGGGGGTGGCGAACGATACGTCCACCACTGACCCTCCCCGTTGCCGCACACACGTGTGAACATCCCCCCTGTTCAGGAGGGACACGCCGCACGAAGCCGACCAAAATTCGGCGGCGCGCCCCCGGACGTTGCACGACGCCGCCGGGTTGCCCCAGGCCACCGACTTGGCGTTCAGGTCGCCCATTACGACGACCTGACGTGGTGCCGCCCTCCCGACGACTGCCGTAAGGACTTCGAGAAAATTCTCGAAGTCCCTTAGAGGGCGGTTTGGGGAGAAATAGACCCCGACCAGGGCTATTTCTCCCCACGCGGCGGCCACGTATCCCGGACCCCTCTCTAAAAGCGAGAGGGGAGGGGAGTCCGTGGAAGGCCGCGACACCAACGCCACCAAGCCGTCCCGATCACCTAGCCAGCGGCCAGGTATCGAGTACGGCTCGGCAACCACCGCCACGTCCACCAACCACTCGGCCACAGTCTGCATCAACAGATCCTGTGCCGCTCTGCAGTGGTTGGTGTTCGCCTGGAGGATTCGATGTTCGACTCTATGCATCGGACATCATACCCTCCTCCTCCACAGCCGCCGAGGTCCCAGCTACTGGGGTGGCGGTGGCAGCGACGGGCCGGGTCGGCGCCTGCGCTTTGCCCTTCTTAAGGGGAGGAATACAATTCCTCCCCTTCATAATGTGGCCCGCAGGGCGGCCACTGGCGGCACACACCGCGCAGTGCGGTGCGGTGGCCTCGCAGGAGGCGGCTTTGTGCCCCTCCTTGCCGCAGCGGTAACAGCTGTCCGTCCTGTCGACACTGGACGGACAGAGGGCTCGGGTGTGGCCAATGCCGAAGCACTTGTAGCACCTCAGCGGCTGGACTTCAAGTGCCCGGACCGCACCCGAGCTGAAGCCGACGGCTAGCCGTCCCTTTTCAAGGACGGCTTTGGCAGCAGCGACTGGGCACTCTAGGCGAATTGTGCCCATGCCGCCACGCCCGGGCCTGATGCCCCCGCCCTGTACCGCTGCGACTGTGCAGCCCCCAATGGCTGCGACTGCTGCCACCACCTCCTCCTTGGTGACGGAGTCATCCAGATCCGTCACCTCGATGGCCGCCGACTTCACCGGCCTCACCACCTTCGCCGCGTCCGCGATGACCTCCTGCAGCTTGGCTGCAAAGAGGTCTGCGTTTTTTGCGCCCTCCGCACCCGGGAACTCAAAGATACGAGCCCCAGCCTGCGTCCGGCGGCACGAGACTTTGCCGATCCCCAGTTTGGTGGGATCGGCATTGGCACGCGCCCGCATCATCACGGCCGCGTACGTCTCGCCCCGCTCCGCAGCCTCCGTGGTGAGCGTCATCACGACGGCTGCGGTCTTGGGAGGAACCAAGTTCCTCCTGACACCGGCTGGGGTCGAACCCTTCCCCTTTCCCTTGCCAGTCGTCTGTGACGGACCGGCAGGGGCGGTGGTGGAGGCGGCTGGGGGGGTGGTTTTCCCCTTCCCTTTTCCCTTGCCAGTCGGCTTCGACTGGCTGGGAGTGGTGGTGGCGGGGACGGCAGGGACGACCGCTGCCGTCTTTTTGCCCTTGCCCTTCCCCTTACCGACCACCTTCGTCCAGCCCTGCTGGTTGGTCGGGGTGGTGGAAGGGAGAAGGGCGTCCTCCCTCTGGGAGGTCACCGGCTCCTCTCGCCTCTTGTCCGCCGCAAGTGGCGGTCGGAGGCGTTTCTCCGGCAGGAGCCGGTCCTCTATTCCCGCCAGGCAGGCCCTGACGAAGACCCTCTGCTCCTCCATAGCCTTGCGGAGGATGTCCTCAAGGCCGGAGGAGGGAGCGAGGCCCTCTGCCGCAGGTCTGGGCTCGGCTTGGGATGGCCGGGCCGTGGCTTCAGCCAGCTTCTGATGCAGCTGGCTGACCTCCGACTGCAGGCGATCTACCTTCGCCTGCAGTTGCCGCGTTTCATCGCTGGCCTTGCGGTCCACCAGCTCCGCGACGATGCCACGCATGCTGGCGGCCCGGCATCTGAGGGACTTCTGGAAAGTCCCCTTCAGATGCGAGGACTTGGCGGCGACCTCCACGATCGCCTCTTCGTCCTCCAAGGCCATCTTCTCCAGTTCGGCCAGGGAGTGGTTCGCGTACAGGACGCGGGCCGCACCGTAGTCGGCCTTGGCACGAGCGACGCGCGCCCGTTCCTCCCTGGCCGCAACCCGCTCCTCCAGCTCTTGCTGGAGCTGCTCCCGCCGTACCAGGTCCAGCTCGCGCTGGGCGTCGGCTAAACCCACATCGTGGGTGTCTGCCGCTGTCGTCGGCTTCTTAGCTTTGACCCTTTTCTTCGACGAATCCGACGCCGAGGAGCCATCCGATCCGTCCTTTAAAAAGGTCTTCCGCTTTCTTGATGTGGATCGCGATCGCGGATCCTCGACCGTCATCGAGTCCGCATTCGAAACAATGGACTCATCGTCGGAGTCCACGTTCCCGCCGTAGAAGGCCCTGCCTTCATCCGACGCTAAGGAAGCGTCGCGTTGGCCCTGAGAAGGGCCTTTTGGTTGGCCCTGAGAAGGGCCTTTGGGTTGGCCCTGAGAAGGGCCTTTGGGTTGGCCCTGAAAAGGGCCTTTGGGTTGGCCCTGAGAAGGGCCTTTTTTCACAAAATGCCCGAGGGCATCCCGCGCTGGTTTGGGCATTATCTCCGCGTAATTCGTAGCTGCAAGGCAATATGGTCGCTACGATGCACAGTGCACTTTAGCCGTACCCAGTCTGCCACTCCGTTACGGTGGTCAGAACTGGGACGTTTCCGGGGAACACGACGAGGACGTAAGCACTGTGGGGTGGTTCCCCGCCCCAACCTAACCTAACCTAACCTAACCTAACCACGGCAATCAATAGACTGCTATATACGGCTGTGGTTGAGCCGTGGTACGCGGCGAGCATTTGGGCAGGGAACGCCGAGAAAAAGTACATAATAAGAAGGCTCAACCAAGTCAGCCGAAAATTCGGAATATTGATTGCGCGCGCTCACTGAACGGCGTCTCTTGCTTCGGTAATGTCCCTATCTGGCCTGCTGCCACTGGACCTGCGTGTGAGGGAGGCCGCTGCTTTATATGAACATAAAAGGGGTAAACCGCTACAAGATCTGCCGGGAAGATCGCTAGAGCGGAAAATAAGCGTGTTCGACCTACCACACCCCTCAGAACGGAAAGCAATAGCGCACGGCCTCCTCCACACGCAGGAAGAGGTAGACGAAATCGAGGGTCCTAAGCTTTACACAGACGGCAGCAAGATAGAGGGTAAGGTGGGTGGCGCAGCCACCCTGTGGGACGACGGCGTGGAGATACGGAACACCAACTTCACACTAGCATGCTACAATACCGTATATCAGGCTGAACTAGTGGCGATAGCTAAAGCACTGGAAACTGTCCGGAGGTTCAAAAAACGCCTGTTTAATATAATAAGTGACTCGAGGTCTGCCTTGGAGGCAATAGCTCGCCCCGACAATACCCACCCAGTAGTAGCAACCATACAAAATAGCATAAGGAAGCTGCATATAGAAGGTATAACAATCAACCTTTACTGGGTAAAGGCGCATGAGGGTATTGTCGGGAACGAAAGAGCAGATACCCTAGCGAAGCAGGCTGCACTTACAAAGAAAACCCGACCAGCATATGACAAGGTGCCAATCTGCCACATAAAACGCCTTATTAGACAGAACACGTTGGACATCTGGCAGGATCGTTACACCAGTGCAGATACGGGTCGTATCACCAAACTCTTTTGGCCAAACCTAAGAGAAGCTCACAATACGATCCGTAAAATCCCTGTCAGTAACATTACTACGCAGCTGTGGACGGGGCACGGTGGCTTCGGTGAGTACCTCTATCGGTTCAAATTAAAGACAAGCGCACAATGTCCTTGCGACCCGGATGTAACCAAAACAATAGACCACGTGATCGATCGTTGCCCCAGATTTTCGGCTTGGAGACATGACGCGCAGCAACAAATGACGAATGTTATAGAGGCTGACTCCTACGCGGGCATAATGCAAGAAAAAAACGATAGGGAAATCTTCCTGCGTTATGCACGCAAGATAATAATTGCAGTTGCCCGCAACAATGGTAGCACGGTGGTCTAGGATGTAGATACAGGGCGATACTTAGGCTAGTTATAGATTTAGGAATTTCACATTAGGATTTAATTTATTGTAATGATTTATCTAGTCATAGAAATTAGAAATGAACTATAATAATTAAATTGATGTCATTGTGTTGTCTATAAATGTAATAATTGTTATATAGTAGTAAGAATACAATGCAATACCAAAGGAAAAGAATATAATATAAATAAGAAAAATATTAATAATTAATTGTAGTAACACGAATGTATATTAGAAATAAGAAAATGTAAATTGATACGTAACTATAAATAAGAAACAAAATGTAATAATATATAAACGAATAAAGTAAACAAATGTAAAATAGGATATAAGCTGAAAATTGTCAACAGTAGAAAGAAAAGTGTAAATTGTAATAAATGAAAAGAATAATAAAATACCCAAATGTAATATAAGAATAATATATAAGAAATGTAATAACATAAGAATTTTAACCTCTAATGTAATAATAAAAAAACAATACTGAAAAAATTATTTACCCCAGAATCTAATAAAGACAATACTGAAAAACTTATTTACCCCAGAATTCAATAGTGCCACAATATGATAGTGGCAGTTGTCGTCGGAGGCTAGTTAGCCCAAAAAAAAATAAAAAAAAAAAAAAAAAAAACCTAACCTAACCTAACCTAACCTTTTTTTTTTTTTTTTTTTTTACATGGTGGAAATGCGTTACGCATACCCGCCGCTTGGGAAGGCGACGGGTTATGTGGGACTCGCCGACTTAACCTAACCTAACCTAACCTTTTTTTTTTTTTTTTTTTACATGGTGGAAATGCAAAAATCTTACGCATACCCGCCGCTTGGGGAGGCGACGGGTTATGTGGGACTCACTCGGGCTAGTCCCGGGATACGCACTAAAACCACCATGGTAGCCAGCCTCACAATGCCTGTAGCGGGGGGCCTGGGTTCTCGTGAACGATCTCGCCAGTACCCCCGCTGTACACTGAGCGTCTGAGACTCACCTCCGGGGACGGGAGGGGGCTAAATGCCTCCTCCCCTCCTCTTCACGCACAAGCGCGTTTAGGCAACCTGAGCTACAGCAGGTTACCTCTTCCCGGGACCGCTTATGTAAGACGAGTGGAGTTCCCCTCCTCCAAACGCCAGCGGTCCCAGGGAACCTAACCTTTTTTTTTTTTTTTTTTTGTTTTTACATGGTGGAAATGCGTTACGCATACCCGCCGCTTGGGAAGGCGACGGGTTATGTGGGACTCGCCGGGCTAGTCCCGGGATACCCACTAAAACCACCATGGTAGCCAAGCCTCTTGGTGCTGTGAGCGATGGCCCCGGGAACTCGAGAAGATCTCCATCCGGAACCACCACTATTGCACCTATGCGACATAGAGAAGCTCCTCCCAGGGGGCTAAGGTGTTATTGGCCCCCGATGCATACTTTGTATGTAGGTAACATGCGGCTACCACAGGTTGCCTCTTCCCGGGTCCACCTCCTTACGGACAAGGACGGCTAGAGTTCCCGCTCCAGTCGCCTGCGGACCCAAGGGCGGCGCAAGACGTGCGTTTTTGCAGTATATCTTGCGCCGCTTTTTCTCCCTCGCACCGGTTTCTGTGGTTGCGAGTGCAACTCTTCGTCCGATGCAGTACTTTCTCACCAGATCAGTTTTTAACTTCTCCGGCGCCTCATTCTCCTGCGGGCGGGATCAACTCTCTCCCGTTCCCGCTCGGCGGCTTCTTTGCGCAGCATTACAGCTTCGCAGAAACACACCACTGCCCTCCAATTTTCATTCTCCGCCAGCATGGCTCCTACTACGGTTGGTGGAGAAAGATCTCTCCCAGTCCGTGCAACCAGGACTCGCCTCTCGGTCTCCCAAGCTGGGCACTCTTCAAGTGTGTGTTGGGCTGAGTCCTGGGCACTTCCGCAATGGTGGCATTGTGCTGTTGGTTCTCGTCCGATTCGACTCAGATACTCACCGAAACACCCATGTCCGGTAAGTATCTGAGTCAACCTGTAGGTGAGATTTCGCCTACTGTCCATCCAGGCGTCGAGGTTGGGGAAAACCGCGCCAACGGCACGTTGACGTGCGTTCCGAGGCAACTCCAATCGCTCACGCCATATTTCCAGTGCCCGCCGGCGCGCATTCCGCCGCACTTCGAACACGTCCCCACGAGGTTCGCTGCCGCCTCCCCGGCGGACATGACCACGGATTTCGTCGTAGATTTCCGTGTCCATGTCCGCCAGGATGTCGAATGGCAGAGATCGTGCCAGGGTGGTCGCCGCCTCAAAAGATATTGTTCGGTAGCCCCGAACGATCCTTATTGCCACCACGCGCTGCAATCCGTTTAGCATGGCCCTGCAGCGGGAGGCACCCGTTAGGCGATGTGACCAAACGGGTGCCCCATAGAGAGCCATGGATCGAACGACACTACCGTAGAGGCGGCGAACTTCTTCCCGCGGTCCCCCCAGATTAGGTAATAGCCTTTGGAGGGCGCCAGCTACCCTGCGAACCCGAGGTACCAACTGCTCAAAATGTTTCTCGAAACACCAGCGGCCGTCCAATGTGAGGCCGAGGTATTTTAGGCTCGACCCTATCCGGACGGAGGTGCTTCCCACTTGGACTCGTGCGCTGGGTGGTTCTACGCCCCTGCACAGGTTATGAAACCAAAGGGCCTCCGTTTTGTCTGGCGCTACCGTTAGGCCCAGCCCACATATTCTGTTAATGACGCATGACACACCCAGCTCGGCGAGCCTAACGGTTTCCTGGAAGTCAGTTCCCGTAGCTAACACTAGTGTGTCATCTGCGTAGCACACAACGTTTACGGCGAATGGAAGACTGGTCCTCAGGACTGCATCGTATGCGAGGTTCCACAGGAGAGGGCCTAAGACCGACCCCTGTGGCACCCCGCAATTAATTTCCCTAACAATTTCGTCCCCGTTCCGATCTGTGTACGTCACGCTTCTGTTATGCAGGTACGCCCCGATAATGTCCCGCATATAGGAAGGTTGTGATAAATTAGCGCCTCGCGGATTGCCTGCCAGGGGAGGGAGTTGAAAGCGTTTACGATATCCAAACTAACCGCTAGTGTGACTCCCCCCTCCTGAAGCGCAGCTTCCGTCAGGGATTGCACACTTCGAATTGCGTCAACCGTTGACTTTCCCTGACGGAAGCCAAACTGATGGTCTGACAAATCAGGTCCGACGCGCGACAAGTGCTCCGCAATGCGAGTGGCGATAATACGTTCGAATAGTTTTCCTGCTTCATTCAGTAAACAGATGGGACGGAAAGCGGACGGAGAGTCAATTGCCCCACCATGCTTACGTAGGAGGACCAGTCTAGCCTCCTTCCAGTCTACGGGAAACACGGTGAAGCGTAAGCAGCAACTAAATAGCCTTCTTAACCTTCTTTCCAAGACCGACAGAGCCAACACCCAAGCCCGACCTGGTATCCCATCAGGGCCCGGCGCGGTGTTACGAGCGGCCATCTTTCCCACGGCTCGTGCTAGTTCTTCTTCTGTCACCTCATATTCGTCCAACCAGGCGGACTGCACGGCACTTGATGGAGGGTACGCGGGACTCTGGGTTCTTGGGAAGAGCGTGTCTACCACTCTCTCTACGAATGTTGGATCGAGAGACTCCGTTAAAGGAGGGACCCATGGTCTGAGTTTGCCCAGCACCATTTTGTAGGGGCGCCCCCATGGATCCCTATTTAGTCCCTCGATCAGTTCATTCCAGGCATGCACTTTGGCATCCACGATGGCTACTTGAAATGACTTAGTGGCGACCCTATAGGACTGGTAGGTTCTGGCGATCTCTTCGACTGAAGCTCCTCGTCGTCTTCTTGCCCTTGTGTACTGGCGGCGCGCCCTGACGCAGAGGAGGCGTAACTGTGCTAAATTCGCCGACCACCAGTACACAGATCGTCTTTTTCCCGGCCTGGCTCGAGGCATTGCAACGTCGCATATCTCTGCCATTCTATCCCGGAACCAGCGCGCTAGTTCTTCTGGATCGGCTGAGGTACCTTCCGGTTCCGAGTGAGACCAGTCTACGACGTGGGTTGCAGCGATAAGCAAGTCCCGATTCAACTGCTTGAGAGCCCAACGCCGGGGAGGATCAAGGTGATGGTGATCCGTTCCATTAGGGCTACCACGGAAAGCGACATCAAAGTTAATGTAGCGGTGATCCGATAGAGTGGCCATCTCTTCCGCCACCCTCCAATTGGAGACCAGACGCGCTGCAGTGGCAGTCGCCCATGACAGGTCTACGACTGACTCTCCCTGCCACCTTACACAGGTACTGACCACCCCCGTGTTTAGAAGCTGGAGGTCTAGTGCGGCCGCCCACTCAATGAGCGTTTCTCCTCTTAAGTCATCTCGAGCGTCCCCCCATACTCTGGAATGAGCATTAAAGTCACCGATTACTAGTAACGGACGCGAGAGGTAGTCACGAATGTGAGTGGTCAGCCCGTCTAAGTACACCTCAAAGGCAGTGAGGCCACAGTTTGGAGAAATATAACAGCCGAAAACGATCACGGAACCCCACTCAACAGCCACGTAACCCAGTCCACTGTGGAGAAGGGTACAATGAGGACCGCCTGCCCAATAGACTGCGACAGAGTCTCCATCCGCCTTGAACCAGCGAGGATGATCCGGCACGGAATAAGGTTCCGCCACTACTGCTAAGGCAACCGATCGCTCCGCGAGCGTCTGCATCAGTAAATCCTGCGCTGCGCGGCAGTGATTTAGGTTGCCTTGCAATATTTTGTGTGGAAACGAGAATGTTAAGCATTTATTACATCCTCCGCTGGACAAGGATCCAGCTGTGCCGGCTTATTTACCGGTGGCAATCCCGACTTCACGGTGGCTGTCGTCTGCAGTGTTCCTCTCTTTCTCTTCGGAGGGGAGCATTTTATTCCGCCCATTTGGTGATTGGCGGGCCGTCTGAGGTCCGTGCAGATCGGACATTTTGGGGATCCGGCGGGACAATCCTGGGCCTTGTGCCCCATTGTACTACAGACATAGCAACATCCGCTTCTGTCTACGGTACTGGTGCACTTGGCCCTAACGTGGCCAGTCTCAAGGCACCGGTAGCATTGCAGGGGGCGTGGCTTTAGCGCGTCTACCTTGGCAGCAGACCAACCCACTCGCAAGCATTTTCCGGTTATCTTGTGTGCTGCTTCTAGAGGGCATTTAATCCAAACAGTGCCCAACCCCGACCGGTGTAAACGGATGGTCCCAGTTTTTACGTCGTCAGTTGAGCACCCAGTCGCTCCGGCAACCGCGGCTATGACTTCGGAGGTAGTGACTGAATCTTCCAAGTCTGTGATACGTAGCTCACCCATTTTGACTGGGCGCAAAATACGTGCGCCCGTTTCGTTCAGAGCCTGTCTCAGGCGGCTGGCAAGGTTATCTGCCTTAGTAGCACTTTCGGGACCAGATATTATAAAGACAATACCCCCGTTGATCGCTCTTTTTTGGTGTATTCCACCATCTAATCCAAACTCTTCAAGATTGACCCTTGACTTGGCTGTCTTTATGACCTCGGCCAGTGAGATGTTCGCAGTTTCAGGCACGGAGACGGTAATCGCGGCAGTAGTCGGAGTTCGCGGTAGTTTTGCCTTCTTTGCATCTAGTTCTCTAGCAGAGCTTGTGTTAGTGGCTTCTTTCTTCTTCGCAGCAGACTTAGCCTTTCGGCCGACTACTGTGGCCCATGTCTCCGCTTTTTGTACCGCTACCTCAGGATCTGACCTCGTCAAATCTTTCTCTCTCCGTTCCGAGCTCTTCGGGATTGACTGCGGCTGTGTGGAAGGAGGTAGCAGCGGCGGTTCTTTATCCTCTCGTTTCTTTTTGCCTTTTCCTTTTCCTTTATTTTTGGCAGGAGGCGCTGGATTGGCTGGTGATTCATTGGGCTGCACTGGTGTTAAAATCCTCTCTTTCTGTCCCAGGGGAGGTCCTTTGGCCTTCCCTGGAAGAAGTTCAGCCATAAGATCAGCCCGGAACGACACAAGCCTTTGGTCCAATAATGCAGCCAGCTGCTCAACAATTATAGGACCACTGCTTTCAGTCTGAGACCGTCCCTTCTCTATCAGACGTAGCGTAGACTGCGCTAACGCCTGCTCCACTACTGGTTGCGACCGAGTCGTCATCGGACCCATCGACGACGTTCCAGCAGCCCCCGCAGATCGGCGTAAGTCAGCCAGCTCCGATGACATGCTCGCAATTTGCCCTTCTAGAGAGGTGAGCCTGGTGCGAAGCTCCTGGTTCTCCTTTTCTAGCCTGTCTGCATTATTAGCAGTTGTCCGTGAATGCAGGACCGTAGTCGCGGCCTGCGCTTTGCGAACCGACACACGAAGCGCTTTGACAAACGGCCCAGACAGGTTCTTTGATTTGTCGGCGACCTTTTCGACAGACGAAAGAGCCTCTAACAGTCTAGCGCCTATGTCAGCCGTTGGCTGGTGATTCAATTCCTCAGCTAAATCATCCACACGAGGCAAGGAATCTTTAGCCTTCTTAGATGCCGGGGCTATATTGGGGTTTAGGATTTCTTCCAGGTCCTGCTCCACACTATTTTCTTCTATATTCTTCTTGACTCGGCCACGCTTATTCAAGGACTTTCGTGACTCACTTGAGGTTACCGACATTTGTGAGCTATCACTTTCGTTCACGGAGTGGTATTCCTCATTTTCTACCTCAACAGATGGACCCAGGTTAGCGACGATATTTGCAACATCCGCCGTAGTAGACATCGATTGAGACCGCGAACGTGACCGCGATGGTGATCTAAGTATCGATCGAGACGTTGATCTTGAACGCAACTGTCGCTGCGTCTGGGAGCCCTCTCTAACTCCTTCAGCTAAACGCTTCTCCTCTTCACTGATCTTCACTTGCAGCTTTCTAGCCGCCTTCTTCTCCTTCTCTATCTCAGAACGCGCAATACTGGGCGTGCACGTTCCCTTCACGTACTCCGTGGAAAAATTTTGGCTTAGGGTGCCCCCCCCAGATACGGTGGGCTTGCCGGATCCATTAGGACCCGGCAGGGATTCTCCGGTGAGACCGGTACCCTCCTGGGGTAGTGTGTTACCTAGAGCCGACATACTCCATATTTGCTGGAGATTTTCTGTAATTTATTAAAGAGGTTGTCTTCCTCTTTGACTCCTCTGCGTGCCCTCTGTGAAACAGAGGGAACGCAGAAGAGCCAAGACCCACCCCCCTTGCGTCGGAATATTCGCCACGAGCAGCAGTCTCACCAAATACAAAGGAAGAATGCCGCTCGTGCCCAGGGTGCACCACGAGGAGGTTTTCCGACCTAGCACCCCAACCTAACCTAACCTAACCTTTTTTTTTTTTTTTTTTTTTGTTTGCGCTGGGAAAAAATGCGTTACGCATACCCGCCCATTGGGGGATGGACGGGTTATGTGGGACTCTCCGGCTACTCCGGCATACCCACTAAAATAACCCAGCGGCACTCCCGCATCGTCTATTTGGAGGAGGACTGGGAAACCGGCACAGCCTTTACGTCCAGTCCCCCATCGACGACCGCCCGCCTTAACAGCGGGGCCCGCACGCCCCTCCCAAAGTGGAGGGGCCCGGAAACGACCGTGAGTGCCCGGCCGTTCCCGCCCGACGAGGGTGGTGATAAGTGCAATGCGAGCGAAGGCGCCCCCGCGCCTGTCGCCCGCTAATCACCACCAGAAGGAGGGAGGCGACGATCGTACAACGGCCGTCTCCCACCCCTTCTCCGCCGGCGGAGCGGCGGCGCGAGAGGATCATCCTCCCGCGCGCGCTCCGCCGCCTTCTTTTGCGACATGACATTCTCGCAAAAGGAGGCAACCGCCGCCCAAGCCTCCTCACTCCCCAACATGGAGTTGACCACACTGGGAAGTGAGAGGTCCTGCCCGACCACATCAGTCAGGGCACGGCGTAGCTCAGCCCAGGCTGGGCACACCTCGAGGGTGTGCTGCGCCGTGTCCTCCGCGGCTCCACAGTCGTGGCACGCCGGGGTTTCCTCCCTCTGGATCCGATGCAGGTGCGTTCCGAAACAACCATGCCCGGACAACACCTGCACCAGACGGAAAGAGAGGAAACCGTGGGACCGCTCGAGCCAGTCCCGCAGGACTGGACCAAGCGCGTCCAACGTCCGGCGTCCAAATGTGGCGGAGGCGAGGTCCCGTGTCCAGTGGAGGACGATTGCGTCCCTCGCCTCCCGCCGCACGGCATCCCGCTCTTGCGCGGCGGGGCGCTCATCCAGCGCCCTACGCCGCGCCGCCCATTCGTACACTCTGGCGAGCACCCATGCCTCCAATTCCCAGGGAGGGGTGCCGGCCAGAGCGCACGCCGCCGCAAAGCCCACTGAGCGGTAGGCTCTCGCCACCCGCTGTGCAATGGCCCGTTGGGGCCTGCGGATGGCGGTTGCATTCTCCCTCCTATGGAGGGAGTCCGCCCAGATGGGTGCCCCATATAGGGCCATGCTCTTGAGGATGCCGGCATAGAGGCGCCGGCATCGCTCCTTGGGCCCTCCCAGGTTTGGGAGGAGCCATGAGAGGGCGTCCGCGGCTTTCAGCAGGCGCGTCGACAGCCCGCTAAAGTGCGGGCCGAAGCGCCACCTGCTGTCCAGCACGAGGCCCAGATACTTCATCTGGGCCCCGACCCCTATCCGGACGCCCTCCACCACGATGTGGGCGTCAGGAGGGCAGCGCTGCCGAGGCCCGTGAAAGAACACGGCCTCGGTCTTGTTCAGCGCTACCCTCAAACCGAGCTGGCGGATCATACCTGCCACTAAGGATCCGCCAGCCGAGGCTAGACAGGCCGCCTCTCCAAAGTCCCTCCCCCGGGCAACGAGGAGAGTGTCATCCGCGTAGCAGATGACACTCGTGCCCTGGAGGAGGGTGCCGCGCAGCAGCCAATCGAATCCGATGTTCCACAAGAGGGGCCCTAGGACCGAACCCTGTGGAACACCGGACTCCGCGCCGTAGCGCCTGATCCTGGCCGTCCTGTCCGCCAGGAGGACCTCCCGGTCCTCCAGGTAGTTGGCCAGGATCGCCCGCAGATATTGGGGCACTCCGTGGTATCGGAGTGCCTCCAATATGGTCGAGTGGGGCACGGAGTTGAACGCGTTGGCGATGTCGAACGACACCGCCAACACTCCGTCCCCAGCTCCGACCGCCTCCTGCACTTGGCCCCTGAGTAGGGCCACCGCGTCGACCGTCGAACGCCCCTGTCGAAACCCGAACTGGGCGTCCGACAGGTCTGGCCCTACCTCCCGCAACTGGCTATTAAGCCGGGTGGCGATGATCCCCTCGAACAATTTACCGACCTCATCGAGCAGGACGATGGGCCGGTATGCCGAGGGGGAGTCCACCGGGAGGGGCCCAGGAATGACCGTGAGTGCTCGGCCATTCCCGCCCGACGAGGGTGGTGATTGGTGCAATGCGAGCGAAGGCGCCCCCGCGCCTGTCGCCCGCTAATCACCACCAGAAGGAGGGAGGCGACGATCGTACAACCGCCGTCTCCCACCCCTTCTTCGCCTGCGGAGCGGCGGCGCGAGAGGATCATCCTCCCGCGCGCGCTCCGCCGCCTCCTTTTGCGACATGACATTCTCGCAAAAGGAGGCAACCGCCGCCCAGGCCTCCTCACTCCCCAGCATGGAGTTGACCACACTGGGAAGTGAGAGGTCCTGCCCGACCACATCTGTCAGGGCACGGCGCAGCTCAGCCCAGGCTGGGCACACCTCGAGGTTGTGCTGCGCCGTGTCCTCCGCGGCTCCACAATCGTGGCACGCCGGGGTTTCCTCCCTCTGGATCCGATGCAGGTGCGTTCCGAAGCAGCCATGCCCGGACAACACCTGCATCAGACGGAAAGAGAGGAAACCGTGGGGGCGCTCGAGCCAGTCCCGCAGGACTGGACCGAGCGCGTCCAGCGTCCGGCGTCCAAAGGTGGCGGAGGCGAGGTCCCGTGTCCAGTGAAGGACGATTGCGTCCCTCGCCTCCCGCCGCACGGCCTCCCGCTCTTGCGCGTCGGGCCGCTCACCCAGCGCCCTACGCCGCGCCGCCCATTCGTACACTCTGGCGAGCACCCATGCCTCCAATTCCCAGGGAGGGGTGCCGGCCAGAGCGCACGCCGCTGCAAACCCCACTGAGCGGTAGGCCCTCGCCACCCGCTGTGCAATGGCCCGTTGGGGCCTGCGGATGGCGGTTGCATTCTCCCTCCTGTGGAGGGAGTCCGCCCAGATGGGTGCCCCGTATAGGGCCATGCTCTTCAGGATGCCGGCATAGAGGCGCCGGCATCGCTCCTTGGGCCCTCCCAGGTTTGGGAGGAGCCATGAGATGGGTGGATGCCGGCATAGAGGCGCCGGCATCGCTCCTTGGGCCCTCCCAGGTTTGGGAGGAGCCATGAGAGGGCGTCCGCGGCTTTGAGCAGGCGCGTCGACAGCCCGCTGAAGTGCGGGCCGAAGCGCCACCTGCTGTCCAGCACGAGGCCCAGATACTTCATCTGGGCCCCGACCCCTATACGGACGCCCTCCACCACGATGTGGGCGTCAGGAGGGCAGCGCTGCCGAGGCCCGTGAAAGAACACGGCCTCAGTCTTGTTCAGCGCCACCCTCAAACCAAGCTGGCGGATCCTACCTGCCACTAAGGATCCGCCAGCTGAGGCCAGACAGGCCGCCTCCCTAAAGTCCCTCCCCCGGGCAACGAGGAGAGTGTCATCCGCGTAGCAGATGACACTCGTGCCCTGGAGGAGGGTGCCCCGCAGGAGCCAATCGAATCCGATGTTCCACAAGAGGGGCCCTAGCACCGAACCCTGTGGAACACCGGACTCCGCGCCGTAGCGCCTGATCCTGGCCGTCCTGTCCGCCAGGAGGACCTCCCGGTCCTCCAGGTAGTTGGCCAGGATCGCCCGCAGATATTGGGGCACTCCGTGGTACCGGAGTGCCTCCAATATGGTCGAGTGGGGCACGGAGTTGAACGCGTTGGCGATGTCGAACGACACCGCCAACACTCTGTCCCCAGCCTCGACCGCCGCCTTTACTTGGCCCCTGAGTAGGGCCACCGCGTCGACCGTCGAACGCCCTTGTCGAAAGCCGAACTGGGCGTCCGACAGGTCCGGGCAAATGGCTGTTAAGCCGGGTGGCGAGGATCCCCTCGAACAGTTTACCGACCTCATCGAGCAGAACGATGGGCTGGTATGCCGAGGGGGAGTCCACCGGGCGTCCCTCCTTCCGGAGCAGGCAAAGCTGCTCCTCCTTCCCGAGCTTCGGGAACCTCCCAGCCGTCAGGCAAGCGCTGAAGAGGTCCCGAAACGTCTGCTCCATTAGGGACGCCGCGATGGCCACCACCCGTGCGGGGACGCCATCCGGTCCAGGGGCCGTCTTTTTCGCGCGGAGGGACAGAACCCCCGCGCCAAATTCCTCCGCCGAAACCGGAGGGACCTCCTCCGCCGGCGAAGCCACCACCCCCCCCAGTGGGGGGTTCATCGTTGGTGGGGTGAATTCGGTCCTGCGCGGAAACAGTGACCGAACCACCCCATCCAGCAACGCCGGCTCTAGGGTCTCCGTTAGTGGGGGGCCATAAGGGCGCAGCTGGCTCCGCGCCAGCTTATATGGCCTCCCAAACGGATCCCTTTCGAGTCCCTCCAGCATCTCGGCCTTTGCCGAGTCTTCGGCGGCGCACATTGCCAACTTGAGGACCGTCTTTGCCTCTACGTAAGAGGCGTAGAGGCGGTCCTCCTCCGCCTGACATCGGCTGGTGCGCCGCCGACTCCGCGTGTAGGCCCTCCTGGCCTCCACGCACGCGGCCCGGAGCGCCGCCAGCTCTGCCGTCCACCAGTAAACAGCGCGACGGGGAGGCGGACGGCGAGACCGAGGCATGCTGGAATTGCACACCTCGGTCAGGGACCCCCGGAGCCGAACCGCTGCGGCGTCGACGTCCGTGCCCTGCACAGGGGGCGAGAGCCAGTCCTCGAGGAACGCTGCCTCCAGGGCTGCCTCCCGGTCCAGGCGGGTGAGAACCCACCGCGGGAAGGGAGATTGGCCCGAGCGGGCCATCCCCCGCGGGCTCTGGGTGGAGATGTCGAACCGCACATATCGGTGGTCCGACAGGGTCTCCACCATCTCCACCCGCCAGTTCACGACGCGGGCGGCTAGAACGGGGGTGGCGAACGATACGTCCACCACTGACCCTCCCCGTTGCCGCACACACGTGTGAACATCCCCCCTGTTCAGGAGGGACACGCCACACGAAGCCGACCAAAATTCGGCGGCGCGCCCCCGGACGTTGCACGACGCCGCCGGGTTGCCCCAGGCCACCGACTTGGCGTTCTGGTCGCCCATTACGACGACCTGACGTGGTGCCGCCCTACCGACGACTGCCGTAAGGACTTCGAGAAAATTCTCGAAGTCCCTTAGAGGGCGGTTTGGGGAGAAATAGACCCCGACCAGGGCTATTTCTCCCCACGCGGCGGCCACGTATCCCGGACCCCTCTCTAAAAGCGAGAGGGGAGGGGAGTCCGTGGAAGGCCGCGACACCAACGCCACCAAGCCGTCCCGATCACCTAGCCAGCGGCCAGGTATCGAGTACGGCTCGGCAACCACCGCCACGTCCACCAACCACTCGGCCACAGTCTGCATCAACAGATCCTGTGCCGCTCTGCAGTGGTTGGTGTTCGCCTGGAGGATGCGATGTCCGACTCTACCCATTAATCGGTCATCACACCCTCCTCCTCCACAGCCGCCGAGGTCCCAGCTACTGGGGTGGCGGTGGCAGCGACGGGCCGGGTCGGCGCCTGCGCTTTGCCCTTCTTAAGGGGAGGAATACAATTCCTCCCCTTCATAATGTGGCCCGCAGGGCGGCCACTGGCGGCACACACCGCGCAGTGCGGTGCGGTGGCCTCGCAGGAGGCGGCTTTGTGCCCCTCCTTGCCGCAGCGGTACCAGCTGTCCGTCCTGTCGACACTGGACGGACAGAGGGCCCGGGTGTGACCGATGCCGAAGCACCGGTAACACCTCAACGGCGGGACCTCAAGGGCCCGGACAGCCGAGCTGAACCCGACGGCAAGCCGTCCCTTCTCGAGGACGGCTTTGGCAGCGGCGACTGGGCACTCCAGGCGAATTGCGCCCATGCCGCCGCGCCCGGGCCTGATGCCCCCGCCCTGCACCGCTGCGACTGCGCAGCCACCTATGGCTGCGACCGCCGCTACCACCTCCTCCTTGGTGACGGAGTCGTCCAGGTCCGTCACCTCGAAGGCCGCCGACTTCACCGGCCTAGCCACCTTCGCGTCGTCCGCAATGACCTCTTGCAGCTTTGCTGCGAAGAGGTCAGCGTTTTTCCCGCCCTCGGCACCCGGGAACTCGAAGATTCGGGCCCCAGCCTGTGTCCGGCGGCATGAGACTTTATCGATCCCCAATTTGGTGGGATCGGCATTTGCACGCGCCCGCATCATTATGGACGCGTACGTCTCACCCCGCTCCGCGGCCTTTGCGGTGAGCGTCACCACGACGGCCGCGGTCTTGGGAGGAACTAGGTTCCTCTTGGCACCGGCTGGGGGCGAACCCTTTCCCTTGCCAGTCGACGACTGACCGGCAGGGGTGGTGGCGGAGACGGCTGGAGCTGGAGGGGTGCTCTTCCCCTTCCCTTTCCCTTTCCCCTTCCCGTTGCCAGTCGGCTGCGACTGGCTGGGAGTGGTGGTGGCGGGGATGGCAGGGACGACAGCTGCCGTCCTTTTGCCCTTGCCCTTCCCCTTACCGACCACCTTCGTCCAGCCCTGCTGGCTGGTCGGGGTGGTGGAGGGGAGAAGGGCGTCCTCCCTCTGGGAGGTTTCCACCCGTTCCTCTCGCCTCTTGTCCGCCGCAAGCGGCGGTCGGAGGCGTTTCTCCGGTAGGAGCCGGTCCTCGATGCCCGCTAGGCAGGAGCGAACGAACGCCCTCTCTTCCGCCATCACCCTGCGGAGGACATCCTCAAGGCCGGGGGTGGATGAAAGACCCTCCGCCGCAGGTATGGGCTCGGCTTGCGATGGCCGGGCCGTGGCTTCAGCCAGCTTTAAGTGCAGCTGGCTGACCTCCGACTGCAGGCGATCTACTTTCGCCTGCAGTTGCCGCGACTCATCGTTGGCCTTGCGGCCCACTAGCTCCGCGACGATTTCGCGCAGACTCGCGGCCCGGCATTTTAGGGACTTCTGGAACGTCCCCTTTAAGTGGGAGGACTTGGCGGCGACCTCAACGATCGCCTCTTCGTCCTCCAAGGCCATCTTCTCCAGTTCGGCCAAGGAGTGGTCCGCGTACAGGACGCGGGACGCCCCGTACCCGGACTTTGCACGGGCGGCGCGCGCCCGTTCCTCCTGGGCCGCAACCCGCTCCTCCAGCTCTTGCTGGAGCTGCTCCCGCCGAGTCAGGTCCAGCTCTCGCTGGGCGTCAACCAAGCCCACATCGTGGGTGTCTGCCGCTGTAATTGCCTTTTTGGCCTTAATCTTACTCTTTGGCTCCTTAACCCGAGCTGAACCCGAGCCCGAGGAGCCATCGGACACGACCTTTAGGAAGGTCCGCTTCCTCGATGCCGATCTCGATCGAGGATCGATCGCCATAGAGCTAGCATCCGACGTTACGGACTCATTGTCGGAGTCCGACACATCGCCCGCTCTCCCTCCGTAGAAGGCTCTGCCTTCCGACGCCGACGCGTCGCGTTGGCCCTGAGAAGGGCCTTTTGGTTGGCCCTGAGAAGGGCCTTTGGGTTGGCCCTGAGAAGGGCCTTTGGGTTGGCCCTGAGAAGGGCCTTTGGGTTGGCCCTGAGAAGGGCCTTGTTTCACAAAATGCCCGAGGGCATCCCGCGCTGGTTTGGGCATTATCTCCGCGTAATTCGTAGCTGCAAGGCAATATGGTCGCTACGATGCACAGTGCACTTTAGCCGTACCCAGTCTGCCACTCCGTTACGGTGGTCAGAACTGGGACGTTTCCGGGGAACACGACGAGGACGTAAGCACTGTGGGGTGGTTCCCCAACCTAACCTAACCTAACCTAACCTTTTTTTTTTTTTTTTTTTTTTTTTTCATGGTGGAAATGCATTAAACTTACGCATACCCGCCGCTTGGGGAGGCGACGGGTTATGTGGGACTCTCCGGGCTAATCCCGGGATACGCACTAAAACCACCATGGTAGCCAGCCTCACAATGCCTGTAGCGGGGGGTCTGGGTACTCGTGAACGATCTCGCCAGTACCCCCGCTGTACACTGAGCGTCTGAGACTCTCCTCCGGGGACGGGAGGGGGCCAAAATGCCTCCTCCCCTCCCCAGTACGCACAAGCGCGTTTAGGCAACCCGAGCTACAGCAGGTTACCTCTTCCCGGGACCGCTTATGTAAGACGAGTGGAGTGCCCCTCCTCCAAACGCCAGCGGTCCCAGGGGCGACGTCAAGCCGGGGAGAAGCCAGCCGGACGCGGCATTCTCTCTCGCGCTGAGATTAGCTCCCAGCGCCGGCGCCGATGAAGCGGATATTAGTGTCAATATCCAGTTCATCGGCGCCGTCTCGCTCTCCTACGGGAGGGATCGTTGCGCTCCCTCTCGCGCTCGGAGGCCTCCTTCTTGAGCATAACAGCTTCACAGAATGAGGCCACCGCGTTCCATCCGGTTGTCGCCGCCAGCATAGCCGAAACTACTGATGGCAGCGAGAGGTCCAATCCTATTTCAGCGACCAGGGCTCGCCTCTCGGGGGCCCAAGCTGGGCACTCCTCGAGTGTATGTTGGGCCGAGTCCGGGCCGCCGCCACAATGGTGATACGACGGTGTCGCCTCTCTACCTATTCGACACAGGTACTCACCGAAGCACCCGTGTCCGGTGAGTATCTGCGTCAACCTGAAGGTTAGGCTGCCCCGTTTCCGGAGCAGCCATGCGTCAAACCACGGCAGGACCGCACCGACAGAGCGTTGACGCGAGCCTCTCGGCAATTCAAGCCGCTCGCGCCAAATCTCTAAGGCCTGTCGGTGCGCGTCCCGCCGTACGTTTGTCCAGTCCGGTTGTTGGCCGCCGGCATCCGAGCGGGCACGGACGAGATCGTAAACTCTCGCGTCCATGTCCGCCAGGATGTCCAGTGGCGGGAATCGTCCTAGTAAAGTCACCGCCTCGAAGGAGATCGTCCGGTATCCACGGACCACTCTGATGGCAACCACCCGCTGCACGCTATTCAAAAGAGCTTTGCAGCGGGAAGCTCTCGCCAGTCTAGACGACCAGACGGGAGCACCGTAGAGGGCCATAGACCGGATAACCTTTTTTTTTTTTTTTCTTTTTTTTTTTTTACGTGGGGAAATCCATTACGGATCCCCGCCGCTGGGCAAGCGACGGGGTATGTCGGGCTCCCGGTATTAATGTCTTCGGTTTACCGACTAAAACCCCACGGTGTTCCTCGAGTACCTGTAGTCTGGGCCACGGGATTCGCGTAAGCATTCACCGCAGCCCAGACAGGTCTTGGCCCGCCTGTGCCTAGGCAGACCTCGTCATCCAGGGGGAAACCTTGCCACCCTTCCTCTCAAATTGCGCGCGCGGAACACGAGCGCTGCCTTCTAAGGCCTGTTCTGATCAAGCGACAGACTGCCCTAGGTCTGTCGCCTGCAGGCCATTACCTACGGTGGCCGGAGAGCCGCCACGAGCGCCCTTCGACGTCTAGGCCTCCTTGCACGGGCTGGGTGGGTGCTATAGAGCTCCCGATCCCGTTCCGCTGCCTCCTTCGCGGCCATCACCTCCTCGCAAAAGGCGGCAACGGAAACCCAGGCGGGCTCGCTCTCGACCATGACTTTAACCATGCCAGGAAGCGAGACGCCTCTCACACCAAGTGCCGCGACTAGGACACGACGCTGTTCTGCCCAATTAGGACAACTTGCTAATGTGTGGAGCGCCGTATCCTCTACTTCCCCGCAGTGATGGCACTCGGACGTCTGCTCGCGGCCTATTAGACGCAGATATCTCCCAAAGCAACCATGCCCTGTGAGAATCTACGTCAGCCGAAAGGTGAGAGCGCCGTGGCGCCTCTCCAGCCACTCATCTAGGATTGGACTTACTGCCACGATTGTGGCATGCCCTGCACTAGGTTGCGCAAGTCGCGCCCTCCACTCGTCCACCATGGAAACTTGGAGCTCAGACCGCTGCGCCTCGATCTCTCTTGAGACTGGCCGAAAACCGCGTTCAAGTTCCTCCTGACGCCACTTATACAATTGCGCTAGGACTTTAGCTTCTAAGTCCCATGGTGGAGATCCGGCTAATAGGCTTGCCGCCTCAAAGGAAATCGTACGGTAACCCCTTATTACCCTGGTAGCCATCGCCCGCTGTGGCTTCCGCAGTTCGCGGACATTACGGGCAACCAGAGTAACACCCCACACGGGAGCGCCATATAGGGCCATTGACCGTACGATCCCCATGTACAGCTTCCGGCAGGAAGCGTTTGGTCCCCCCACATTGGGCAGGAGTCGTGCCAGCGCTGCCGCCGCAGTCAACCATTTGGGGACCAACCTTCGGAAATGTTCTCCGAAGTCCCACCGGCCATCGAGGATGAGACCTAAATATCTCATGGACTTCTCAATGCCGATGCGGACGCCTCCCACCGTTATGTGAGAGCCTACTGGTGGCGCCCTACGGGGCCCGTAAAAGAAAAGAGCCTCAGATTTGTTGAGCGCCACCTCAAGCCCTAACCGCCGGATCCTTCTTACGACTTGAGCAACCCCAGCTGTTGCTAGCATAGTCGATTGCCTGTGACTCTCTCCCCGCGCCGTCACAAGGGTATCGTCAGCGTAGCAGGTAATGTCGACACCGGGGAGAAGCTCGCCGCGTAGTACCCAGTCGTACACGATGTTCCACAAGAGTGGCCCCAGAACCGAACCCTGTGGAACACCGCACGACATGTCGCGTCGACTCCAACCACCCTGACCCGGGTAGATAACTGACCTTTCGGCTAGGTAAGACCCTATAATTTGACGAAGGTAAGTCGGCACTTGATGAAATTCAAGCGCCGTCCTTATGCAACTCCAGGGCAAAGTGTTGAACGCATTGGCGATATCGAGCGATACCGCCAAGACTACTTCACCCCGTGAAATTGCTTCCTCTGTCAGAGCTCTGACGCGCATGATGGCATCAACAGTGGAACGCCCTTGTCGGAAACCGAATTGATTTTCTGCCAAATCCGGACCGGCCCCAGTCATATGCCGGACAATGCGGTCTGCAATAATTCTTTCAAACAGCTTGCCCACCTCGTCCAGCAATACGATGGGGCGGTAGGCAGATGGAGAATCCGGCGGACGTCCCTCCTTCTGGATAAGAACCAGCTTGCCAGTTTTCCACTGCTGTGGAAACTGGCTCCTCTCCAAACACGCGCGAAAGAGTCTTCGCAGTCGACCCCCGAGAACCCCAAGGGCAAGTACCCAAGCACGACCAGGTATTCCATCGGGCCCCGGGGCGGTGTTTTTAACTCGGAGCCTTTGCACAGCCACTTGCAGCTCTTCCCGGGTCACATCAGGCACGTCAACATCTCCCACGTTTGACATCGCCAATCGAGACGGAGTCATTGTCGGAGGAATGTGTTCATCCCTATAGGGGAACAGGGCGGTCACCACCTCCTCCAGTAGCTGAGGCTGGAGCCTCTGAGACAGTGGAGGCGACCATGAGCGAAGCTTGCCCCTTACCATAAGGTAAGGTCGCCCCCATGGATCCCGGTTCAGAGTCATCAGCAGCTCCTCACGAGCCTGTGTTTTAGCCCGTAAAATAGCCAGCTTCAATGTCTTTTTAGCCGCCCTGTAGCCTTCATATAACTCCACCTCTCTGGCACCCGCATTTAGACTTCGGCGCCGCCGCCTACGATGCCTAGCATATTGACGTCGTGCTGCTACGCAAGCACGACGCAATTGCGCGATCTCCTCTGACCACCAGTACACCTGACGTTTAGCAGACCTTCGCTGGACTCGAGGCATTGCTGCATCACATATTTGAGTTGCAGCCTCCCGGAACCATTGAGCCTCCACGTCAATGTTCGCAGGTCTGTCTGGTGCTGAGACCCAGGCTTGTACGATGGAGGCTTCCAGAAAAAGCTCACGGTCCATCTGCCGCAACGCCCAACGTGGGCCTTCCCTATTTCGGGCCCTCAGGACCAGTGCATCGGAAGTGAGAGTTTGACTGGAGACATCGAATCGGATATATCGATGGTCCGACATCGTCTCCACTTCAACCTCAACGCGCCAGTCAAGTCACACGGGGCACAATTGCAGGACTAGCAAATGTTACGTCAAAAATTGAGCCACCGCGCTGTCTTACACAGGTATTAATCGAGCCCCTGTTGAGAACAAGCAGGCCCTTAACAAGAGCCCATTCCTCAAGCTCCTCTCCTCTCGCGTCTGAAATTGGAGATCCCCAAGCCGCAGATTTGGCGTTAAAGTCCCCGAGACAGATCACAGATCGCGGATGGCATCGATCGATGACCATGCCCAGGTCGACCAAGAAATTTTCAAACTCGGCTAGAGGCCGGTTAGGAGAAAAGTAGACTCCAACAATGACCATACTGCCAAACACTGCTGATACCCAACCCCGTCCGTTTGAGATGTTTTCAAAAATAGGGGCACCATGGGCAGCTCGCGAGATCAAAGCCACGGAGCCGTTTAGGTCCTTAGCCCAGTCACTTCTGGGCGGAACAAAATATGGCTCAGCGACTACAGCCACATCTATCAACCACTCTGCCATACTCTGGATCAAAAGATCCTGAGCACTAGCACAGTGGTTAATATTTGTTTGAAGGAAGCGCAGTGGGGCCATTATTAACAATCCATGACTTCGAGTTCCTCGATTCGCCCAGGAGCTTCTTCATTTGGAGGAGCAGCTGGGCGGCTATCTTGCGGCTGCTGCCGCGAATCATGGAAACCCCTTTGTTTCCCCTTTACTTTTGGTGCCGCACAGAACTTACTGCCAACCCGGTGGTTGGCTGTTTTACCTGCTGTTGCACATAAACGACAGTGTGGTGGAGCCTCACATTCTATGGCTTTGTGACCAGGATTCCCGCACCGGAAGCAATACCCACTGCAATCCACATCGGAGGTACACTGAACGCCGACATGTCCCTCTGACAAGCAACGGAAGCACCTTAACGGTTTGGGCTGCAAGAGTTTTACCCGTGCGGTAAACCATCCCACCAGCAATTTCCGGCCAACAAGTTTATGAGCCGCGACAGCAGGACAGCTAAGGATTGTTGTGCCCATTCCATCAAAGCCCGGGGTTATTGTTCCCGGTTTCACTTGCTCGGGTAAACAGCCTCCGACCTCTGCAATAGCCGCCTTAAGCTCGGCAACACCAATTGAGTCATCTAAACCCGAAATGCGTAGATCTACGCTTTTAACCGGCCTGGAGATGCGAACGTCATCTGCTGACAGTACTAAAGCTAGCTTCTCTTGTAGGATATCAGCCTTCTTACTGCAGTCGTCTCCTGAGACTTCGAGAAGTCGAGCACCAGTAAGGGTTTTCTTGCAAGAGACACTCGCTATGCCCAGGTCATCAAGCCTAATTGCAGCCTTCGCTTGGGTTAGCAACCCTGCGTAAGTTACCCCTTTATCCGCTGCGTTGGGTTGAAGCGTCAATACAACAGCGGCCGATTTCGGGCAGCGGAGTTGCGCTGCTGTCTTTCTCGCCTTTTCTTCCGCTGCTTTTGCACGCTTTCGGGCTTTCGCAGTCTCCTTAGTGGCCTTCTTTTTAGAGCCTGCAACTTGCCATGCCCCATCTTGGGCTTTTGGAGTCACAGGAACTGATGGAGATATTGTGCTAGGCAAGGCCGTAAAAGGTCTAGCAGCTGCCATCCCGGTCTTCTTCCTTTTTGCTTTGGCCTTTCCCTTTGATTGGGTTGGTGCCGAAGTAACAGGGGATTCTCCTAACTGCCTATCTTCCGAAGCCAACGAAGCGACCGCATCAGACTTGTCAGAAGATTTTTGAACGGCCTCTACATATGATTTCTTTCCCTTACCCTTTCCTCTTGATTGGACTTGGGTAGACGCTTCTAACATCTCTTCTGGGTGCTGTGGAAGCCTTTGGCTAGTTTGCGAAGAGATAACCGCACTCTGTGGTTGAGCTAGTGATTCCAACGACCCCACCGCAGTCATCCTGCGGTCAGCGGCTAGTGAAGGGCGTAAACACCTGCTTTCCAACACATTAAACCTTGCGGAAAGGTTGGCTAGCTCTGCCCGTATAACTTTAGCCAATTCTGACTCCGAATTTAAAGGTGCGGGATCTAGGCCAGCCTCTTTACGATGATATTCTTCGCGGTCCTTTCGGAATTCCGCTCTGAATACCTCGTATTCATGGCGAAGTTCGCCCAGCTGCCTAGCAAGCATTTTGTTTTCAGCTCGCAACCTGGCCACCTCTGTAGAGGATGTCCGCTCCGCCAATTCCCGTACCACTTCAATCAAAACTTTGGTACCATTCTTTAGGCTGCCTTGAGTAGTCCCTTTAAGGCCTTTAGGAATTTTTAAAGTCTTAAAAAGCTCCGCGGCAGTCTTTTCAGCCCTTTCTCTGAGGTCATCAACCGATAAATTTTCCGGCTGCATAGTATTCTCGTCACGAGCCAGCGAGGAGTCTGAGCTTTGAGAGGCTCTGCCGATTTGAGCCTTCAGTGCGTGATCAGCTGCCTGTCGATCCTCGTTGGTAAGGTCGATACGCAGCTGTTTTGCCCCAATTTTTTTCCGACCAGTTGGTCGAGATTCGCCGTCACCTTGTGATTTAGCACTGACTTTTGAGGCTGGAGACTCGTCACTCGAGGCGAGTTCCGGCCTTGTCGCTTTACGTGCCCTAAGGTTCCGCTTGCGCTGAGCCCGTGGGGATCCAGCACAACCTGACACGCTCATTGAGCCAGATGCAGCGTCAGAAACGCACGCTGCATCCGCCATTTTATCTACAGGGCGCGCAAAACTGGGCGTGCACACCCTCTCCACGTCCTCCGTGGTCACACGACATTGGGCGTCCCCCCCAGATACGGTGGGACTGCCGGATCCTGATGGACCCGGGAGGGATTCTCCGGCTAAGCCGGTACCCTCCTGGGGTAGTTTATTTACCAAGGTCGACATTCTGCGTTTGCTTTAGGTTTTTCGGGTGATTTTTTAAAGAGGTTGCCTTCCTCCCCACTTCCTCTACTATGTTCTCTGCTTAACAGAGAACACGCGGAGCAGTAAACCCACCCCTCTTGTGCCGGAATATTCGCCACGAGCAGCAGCCTCTCCAAAGACAAGGAAAGACTGCCGCTCGTGCCCAGGGTGCACCACGAGGAGGTTTTCCGACCTAGCACCCCATAGACCGGATAACCTAACCTAACCTAACCTTTTTTTTTTTTTTTTTTTTTTTACATGGTGGAAATGCATTAAACTTACGCATACCCGCCGCTTGGGGAGGCGACGGGTTATGTGGGACTCTCCGGGCTAGTCCCGGGATACGCACTAAAACCACCATTGTAGCCAGCCTCACAATGCCTGTAGCGGGGGGTCTGGGTACTCGTGAACGATCTCGCCAGTACCCCCGCTGTACACTGAGCGTCTGAGACTCTCCTCCGGGGACGGGAGGGGGCCAAATGCCTCCTCCCCTCCCCTTCACGCACAAGCGCGTTTAGGCAACCTGAGCTACAACAGGTTACCTCTTCCCGGGACCGCTTATGTAAGACGAGTGGAGTTCCCCTCCTCCAAACGCCAGCGGTCCCAGGGGCGACGTCAAGCCGGGGAGAAGCCAGCCGGACGCCGCATCCTCTCTCGCGCTGAGATTAGATCCCAGCGCCGGCGCCGATGAAGCGGATATTAGTGTCAATATCCAGTTCATCGGCGCCGTCTCGTTCTCCTACGGGAGGGATCGTTGCGCTCCCTCTCGCGCTCGGAGGCCTCCTTCTTGAGCATAACAGCTTCACAGAATGAGGCCACCGCGTTGTCGTTCCATCCGGTTGTCGCCGCCATCATAGCCGAAACCACTGATGGCAGCGAGAGGTCCAATCCTATTTCAGCGACCAGGACTCGCCTCTCGGGGGCCCAAGTTGGGCACTCCTCGAGTGTATGTTGGGCCGAGTCCGGGCCGCTGCCACAATGGTGACACGACGGTGTCGCCTCTCTACCTATTCGACACAGGTACTCACCGAAGCACCCGTGTCCGGTGAGTATCTGTGTCAACCTGAAGGTTAGGCTGCCCCGTTTCCGGAGCAGCCATGCGTCAAACCACGGCAGGACCGCACCGACAGAGCGTTGACGCGAGCCTCTCGGCAATTCAAGCCACTCGCGCCAAATCTCTAAGGCCTGTCGGTGCGCGTCCCGCCGTACGTTTGTCCAGTCCAGTTGTTGGCCGCCGGCATCCGAGCGGGCACGGACGAGATCGTAAACTCTCGCGTCCATGTCCGCCAGGATGTCCAGTGGCGGGAATCGTCCTAGTAAAGTCGCCGCCTCGAAGGAGATCGTCCGGTATCCACGGACCACTCTGATGGCAACCACCCGCTGCACGCTATTCAAAAGAGCTTGCAGCGGGAAGCTCTCGCCAGTCTAGACGACCAGATGGGAGCACCGTAGAGGGCCATAGACCGGATAACCCCACAGTAGAGGCGGCGGACTTCTTCCCGGGGTCCCCCAAGGTTGGGCAGCAGACGCTGGAGTGCGCCCGCCGCTCCGCGAAGTCGGGGGACTAGCTGGACAAAGTGGGCATCAAAAGCCCACCTACTGTCCAGCGTCAGCCCGAGGTATTTGAGGGTTTGCCCAACTGGGACCGCCTCACCACACACCTGAATCCGCGTGATGGGAGGTTCCCTACCCCGACGGAGGCTGTGGAACCAAAGCGCCTCAGTTTTATGAGGCGCTACCTGAAGGCCCAGCCCGCGGACACTGCCGACGACACAGGCCACTCCCAGCTCGGCAAGCCGTGCCACATCCGTGAAATTGCTCCCCCTGGCCAACACGAGAGTGTCGTCTGCATAGCAAACGACATCCACGCCTAGGGGGAGCCTCGTCCTGAGGACCGCGTCAAAAGCAAGGTTCCACAAGAGGGGTCCTAAAACAGATCTCTGTGGAACCCCGCGATCGACCTCCCTTGACATTTCCTCTCCGCCCCGAGCCGTGTACACGATGAGCCTATCGCTCAGGTACGAGCTAACAATCCCCTGTAGGTAGGGGGGCACGTTATGGTAAACCAGTGCCTCCCTTATTGCCCACCACGGGAGGGAGTTGAAGGCGTTGACAATGTCAAGACTGACAGCCATTGCCACCCCTCCCTCCCGAACGACGTCCTGTGACAGGGATTGGGCCCGCCGGATTGCGTCGACCGTCGAACGACCGCGACGGAAGCCGAACTGGCAGTCCGACAGGTCAGGCCCATCCCGTGACAGGTGCCCGCTGAGACGGGCGGACACTACTCGCTCAAAGAGTTTGCCCACCTCGTCCAGAAGGCAAATGGGTCGGAACGAAGAGGGAGAGTCCGCATTTCTCCCTTTCTTTTGGATGAGGACGAGCTTGGCCTCCTTCCACTCAGACGGGAAAACCCCAAGGTGGAGGCAGCGAGAGAAGAGGCGACGCAGCTTACCGCCTAGCACCGACAGGGCCAGCACCCAGGCCCGACCTGGGATACCGTCGGGCCCAGGGGCGGTGTTTCGCGCCGCGAGTCGCCTTACTGCGCTCTCAAGCTCGTCCTCCGTCACATCCATGTCTGATGCCCAGTCCGGTATAGATCGCAGTGGAGGGACCGAGTCACCGGGCTCGGCCCTTGGGAAGAGGGTGTCTACCACTCTTCCCACGAACTCGGGGTCGAGTGTTTCGGTGAGCGGAGGGACCCATGGTCTGAGCTTGCCCATAACCATCTTGTACGGGCGCCCCCATGGATCCCTGTTGATCCCCTCGATCAGCTCCTCCCACGCCCTGGTCTTTGCCTCCGAGATGGCGAACTGGAACGCCATGGTGGCCAAGCGGTATGCTCGGTAAGCCTCTGCAATCTCGTCGGCTGAGGCACGCCGTCTCCTTCTAGTCCTAGTATAACGGCGGCGCGCCGAGACGCAGGACCCCCGCAGCCGTGCCAAGTCAGCTGACCACCAGTAGACGGAGGACCTCGTTGTCGGCCCGACTCGGGGCATAGTGACGTCACAAATAGTCGTCATCTTTTCCCCGAACCAAGCCGCCACCACCTCCGGAGAGGCTTCGTCCTCCAAGTCTTCCCAATCTGCGACGAGGGCAGAAGCAAGAAGCAGATCTCTGTCTAATCGCTTCAAGGCCCATCGTCGCGGGGCGGTATTTTGATGGCTTCCCAGTTCGCCACCTGCGCTTCTGCCTGACATCTCAATGAGGATGTGCCGGTGGTCTGACAGAGTTGCGAGCTCCTCAGCCACTCTCCAGCCCGACACTCTGCGAGCAGCAGGGGCAGTCGCCCACGTTAGGTCAACAACCGACTCCCCCTGCCACCGCACGCAAGTACTCGTCGAACCTTGGTTCAGCAGCTGAAGATTAAGCGTAGCCGCCCACTCTATCAGCGCTTCCCCTCTCAGGTCATCACGGGTGTCTCCCCACACCCTGGAGTGTGCGTTGAAGTCACCCATGACAAACAGTGGACGAGAGAGGAGTCCCCGGATGCACGTGCCTAGTCTATCAATAGTATCCTCGAAGTGGGCAAGGCCGCAGTTAGGAGAGATGTAACATCCCACCACTACGGCGTCGCCCCATTCGACGACAACAAAATCTGTCCCACCATGGATGAGGCGGCAATGGAGGCCACCCGATGATTCCGCCCAGTATAAAGCGACGGAACCCCCGTCCACCCCGAACCACCTTGGGTGATCCCGGATGGAATAGGGCTCCGATATCACCGCAAGGGCAACTGACCACTCCGCGAGCGTCTGTAGCGGGAGATCCTGCGCTGCACGGCAGTGGTTTAAGTTACCCTGCAATATCTTGGATGGGGGCGGGAATTTTAGGCCTCCATTGTCTCCTGACCAGCCAGCAGCGCGAACGAATTCGCTACTGGCGTAGTGGGTGGACCCTGCGGCGCCTGCACCGTCCGGCTTTTGGGAGGGAAGCACTTACTTCCTCCCATCCTATGTTTGCCAGCGACGCCAAGGTCCGTACAGATCGGACACTTCGGTTCGCTGGCTTTGCAGTTTACGACCTTATGGCCCAGGTCGCCACAGACATAGCAGCATTTGCTGCGATCTGTGGGACTACTGCACTTGGCCTTTACGTGGCCAAACCCGAGGCATTTGTAGCACTGCAAGGGTCTAGCCTTGAGTGCCACGACCCTTGCTGCGGACCAACCCACGCACACGCGTTTGTCTGCGAGTTTATTGGCCGCCTCGAGTGGGCATCTGACCCACGCGGTGTTTAATCCCGACCGATGGGCCCGGACGGGCCCCACCTTAAAAACATTGGCAGAACAACCGACGGTACCTGCTAGGGCCACCGCAATCGCCGCGGGGGTGACGGTCTCATCTAAATCAAGGACGCGCATTTCTGCGGTCTTGATAGGACGCGAAACCCGAGCGTCCGTATCCGCCAGGACTTCCCTTAGTTTGGCCGCGAGGGCATCGGCTCTTGCGGTATTGTCGGGCCCAGAGACTCTCAGGACCAAGCCACCATTTAAGGCTCTCTTCTGGAAGATACCACCTTCCAGTCCAAAGTCTTTGAGGCAGACCTTGTCCTTCGCCGTCCTTATAAGGTTGGCGAGAGGAGTCTCTGACCCTTCTGCCCGCGTTATTAAAACCGCTGCCGTTTTCGGTGAACGAGGGAGTTGCCTCGTTGCACCTCCGGGAGCGGTGTTTAATGTGGCCGCTGCCTTTTTGGTCTTGGCCGCGGATTTGCGACCAACGACTTTCGCCCATGTGGTCTCTCCCGCATTCGCATGCGCTGCATTAGACTGCTGGCTCCGCGAAGCGCCAGCAACCCTTGCAGGCGCAACAGGCACACTTGCTCTCTTACGCTGCCTCTTCCTTTCCCGCTTCTTTTTCCTCTTGTCCTTATCGGACGAGGTAGAAGGGGTTGGAATCGGCGGCGGCGCTGGAGCTTTCGGCCTTTCTGCCACCGCACCACGAGTGGTGACGGCTACAGCCTTTTTGCCAAGTGCAGGCCTGATGGCCCTGCCTGGGAAGAGCTCCGCCATGAGCGCTGCACGGAAGGACACCAATTTGTCTTCCATAATGGCAGCCATCTGCTCGGCGTTGGAGCTGCCCTTTCGTCCTGTGGCCATAAGCTTAAGCTTAGAAGCCACTGGGCCACTGGTTGTCGTTGTTTTAGCCGGGGTCGCTGTTGAAGTCCCCTGACCAGAGCGCAGAGTCTCAACCACCGCAGACAATTGTGCGAGACGTCCCTCGAGGGAGGAGAGCTTCGAACGAAGCTCCCGGTTCTCCACCTCCAATCGCTCAGCCTCGCCCCCGTACGTCCGAACGTGCAGTTCGGAGGTGGCGGCCTGCGCCTCACGCACACTTCGCCTAATGGCGTGTTTTAGCGGCCCTTGGATGTTCGAGGACCTATCCGTGGCCTTCTCCACCACGGACAGAGCCTCAAGCAGCCTAGCCCCAACATCAGCCGTAGGCTGATGTCGGAGCTCCTCCGCTATATCTTCAACGCGGGGCAAAGATTTCTTTGCCCGCGTATTTGAAGCAGGGAGGAGAGGGTTGAGGATATCCAAAATATCCCCATCCAAGTCCCGCCCCCATCATTCCCTATTTTCGCCCGCACAATCTGTGTGCGAGCATTTGGGGCCACAAGGGATTTCCGCTTCCCAAGCTTCGGCCCTTCTGCCGGCAATGACACGCAGGAAGCGGCTGACTTGTCGCTTCCCACGGAATCGCTTCGAAGTATGGACTTCGAGCGTGACCGCGACCGCGAACGCAGCAGCGACCGAGAAGTAGAACGCGGTCGCAGCTGCCTCCGCGGTGGAGCAGTCTCTCTGGCTCTATCAGCCAGACACCTTTCCTCTTTAGAGACTCTCACCCGCAGCTCGCTAGTTGCAGGTGAGGGTCCCTCGACACTTAAAACTGGGCACACAAAACTGGGCGTGTGTGCCCTGTCCGCGACCTCCGCGGGTAGATGTCTATTAGTGTCCCCCCCAGATACGGTGGGACAGCCGGATCCTAATGGACCCGGGAGGGATTCTCCGGCAGAGCCGGTACCCTCCTGTTAAGCTAAGAGACATACTGAGGTTTTTTACCCTACAGACCGGTTTACCCCCCGGTACCCCCCGCGCCGGGTAATGCTCGGAGGCTAAGGGTTTGCCGTATGCTAGTGACCGGATTGACGCACCGGCCATTCAGCCCATCACCTTCCGGCGAGGCTTAGGCTTGCGCGCCACTGCTGCCTCCTCCAGAGTACGGAAGGGACAGCAGAGGTGTGAGATGTCGGAATATTGGCCACGGACGGTGGTTTCTCCCCATGCAAGCATAGGAAAAAACCAGCGCCCACGCCCGGGGCACACCGATCCGAAAACTTCTGTTCCCACCGAATATAAATATTCGAATGGGACCAGTAGTCTCGGACACACGAGGAGGTTTTCCGACCACGTGCCCAACCTAACCTTACCTTGTTGGAAAAGCATTAAACTTACGCATGCCCGCCGCTTGGGGAGGCGATGGGTTATGTGGGACTCTCCGGGCTAGTCCCAGGATACGCACTAAAACCACCATGGTAGCCAGCCTCACAATGCCTGTAGCGGGGGGTCTGGGTACTCGTGAACGATCTCGCCAGTACCCCCGCTGTACACTGAGCGTCTGAGACTCTCCTCCGGGGACGGGAGGGGGCTAAATGCCTCCTCCCCTCCCCTTCACGCACAAGCGCGTTTAGGCAACCTGAGCTACAGCAGGTTACCTCTTCCCGGGACCGCTTATGTACAAATACAAATACAAATTTATTTATTGCGAACACAGGTAGATAATGTACATTTAAGGGTGATAGTAAAATGTTAGTCCGCTATGTCCAGCCTGTTAGAGCATGCAACTGGATTTTATTTTGTTATATTTTTTGCTTAAGATTAGAAGCAATGCAATTACAAATTTAAAAATAAAATTAAATAAAAGTAAAAATGTCACACAATTAAATTAGAAAATATACACATGTCAATATCGCGCAATGTATAGACGTCAATCATATAATATGTCAATTAACAAGTGCCCACTAGTGGCCGCCCGCAAATTAGCGGCAATCGGCCGGGTGCTAGTGGGCTGGATGTCGGTCCGGGTGGTGGCGCTTCCACCCAGAGCTCTCCAGTGCTACCGCTGCCTGGAGAAGGGGCACGTCAGGGCCCAGTGCACAGGGTGCGACCGGAGCGCGTCGTGCTTCGTCTGTGGCCAACAGGGCCACAAGGCGAAGGAATGCACGGCGCGCGCCCCTCATTGCGTTGTGTGTGCCGACCTTGGCAGGCCGGCATACCATCGCCTGGGCAGCGGTAGGTGCACGCCACCTAAAAGAAAGGGAGCGGGACGTCCTGCCACGTCCGCTCCCACATCGTCGCGGTCCAACGATCCGGGCTCTGGCCCCGGTGGGGTGTCCATGGAGGTCTAGAATTCTTTCCCCCCAACTTATTTTGCAGGGCAACTTGAACGCCTGCATCGCTGCGCAAGCTCTTCTTGCGCAGACGATTGCTGAGCGTTCGGTTGCCCTAGCGATAGTGGCGGAGCCTCACTCCGTTCCCGACCACCCTCGTTGGTTCGGGGCGGATGGGGGCCTCGTCGCCATTTATTGGGCAGGGGGGGAACGTGACCCCCATTGCACACTCCTGGCCAAGGGGCCCGGATTCGTCGTCGTGGAGTGGGGACCAGCAGTCGTGGTGGGCTGCTACATCTCCCCGAATTGCGGCCTCGCAAATTTTGAGGCGTACCTGGACGGGCTAACGAGCCATATTAGCTCCTACCAGTCCCGTCCGGTACTCGTCCTGGGCGATTTTAACGCCCATGTAGTGTGCGGCTTGCCTCTCTCCTACTACCTATATTAGACTTAAGTAGCATGTAAGTTAGAGAATAATAAATGCGACGTTCAAGCTAATCACTTGTGTTTAATTGAGACACCCAACATCACATGGCGACCCTGCCAGCGCTGTCATCACCATGGCGGTGCTGGCCAGGACCTGACGAGGAAGAGGGGAATTGCGGAGACAAAAAGAAAAATGGAATCAATAATAAATAAAGAAGAGCCAGAAAAATACATAAGAAGAAATATCGGGAAATAAAAATAAGAAAAACAGAATATAAGAAAACAAAGGAACACCGGAAAGAAGATAAAAAATTAAAAACGAGAAGAGATTAATATTAATTAAGAAGAAAATATGTTAATGAAGAAAGAAGGCTAGGCTAGGGATATCCCAGCCACCCAGCGGAGTCCAGGGTTATACCGGCCCAAAATGTCAAGCTTAACCAAGTTCCAGTCAGCGGCAGGCGAGGCGTAACATTCAAAATGATTTTTTTTTCAAGACCTGCGAGCGATACGAAAATTTGACCAGAGCCAAGTAAGAATATGATTAGACAAAAATGTGAGTTACTCGTATTATTTATTTTAAAATATTGAGTTGAATTTATTTTTAGGCAATTTTATATGTATAATAATTTAATAAATAATTTTTTATGTATATTTTATATTTTAGAAATTTATTGCCGTATTTACGATTTTGAATTAAATTAATTTTATATACATATATATAGATACTAAATATTTCTGTAAAATTAAAATAAATAGGTATATTATATGATATACATTAGGTGTCCAACTTACTATACATACTCTATACTTACTCGCGTCAACTACAGACAACAATTTTCATAATTTTAAAATATATTTGTATTAAATGGTTGTTGAAGTCTTTTGGCTGATATGATGATGATGAAATGGTTGTTTACTTAAGTCGGCGTTGAAAACAATTTAATGAATAGGAAAATTAAATTATCTATGAATTAAACGTTAAATTCACTCAATTATTTGCGACATGGTAATAATATCCTTTGACTTAATTTATTTCAATAAGTATGATATATAAAAAACATTCTTAATACCTTGAATGTATTATGATTATACGATACGATTACAACGTATTTTATTCGTTACAGTGATTAGTTAGAGCGTTAGAGTTAGTGGTTTTCGATACCAGAGAGATAAGAAATTTCCAGGCGTGTAGTAAATCAGTATTAAAAATCTTTTTTTAGCATTGTGAATCCAATTAGGTACTGATTCGTATATAAAGAATAGGCAGAAAGAGGAAAGAAAGAACAGTATTAAAAAGCTTTTAGTTGTCTGATGACTTCAATTAGGTACTGTTTTGTTATATGACTTAGATAATACATAAAGCACGTAATGTGTAATTGAAAAGTGTGTGAATGTTTAATATTATATGAAAGTCGCGTTTGTATGTAGGTTAAAAAGTGATTGAGAATATTTTGGTATTTAAGTTTTTGAAAAGCCTGTGGACTGATCAACCAAAAGCGAATCAAGAACCTTATAGATCAAAATATTCATTTTGGATTTGATAGTACATTTGGGTATGTATATGTGTAATGGATGTTATTATTGTGAGAGTTTACTCATACATAAGATAAAAGGTACACATCAAAGTTAATGATGGGGTTTACATCCTTTACTTTATCATGTTGCGAATGAATTTCCTCTATGAAAGTATTTGGAGACAAAAGTCTTAAATCGTTACCCTAGAAAAATATTAAAATATATTAATGGTGATACAAATTAAGAGTCCGGCTGGACCATGTGTACCGCCCTAATGAAAAAGGGTATAATGAATACATTGAGATGTAATGTACTAATGAATAATATAAATCACCAAAATGATAAATAAATGATTTATTATTCCTAGGAAGTATGGGCCCACGAGAATGCGCAATAAATAAATAAATAAAATATAAATATTACCGTCAAGGTTATACCTATATACGCGGCACCCTGTGAGGGTTTAATGGACATTTAAAAGAACCTTTTAATATATTAAGAGAAAAAGACCTATATCAGAGGTCACATGTCTTACGAGAAAATGGCAAATATATTCCTTGTTTTTTTTATATTCAAGTAGCCGGTACGTACGTACAGAGTAGTAATGAGCGCAATGAATAAGAATTAGATAGATTTATTTGTATTAATTTGGTATTTAGGTACGCCAAGAATATAATAACGTAGTGTTTTATAATTAAGTTTTTTTTTTTAAATTATGATTACCATTATTTCATTAATAGTAATCAATGCAGTGATATAATATATATTCACTATGCGAAGCTGATATGCTATGCTATTGTAGTCTATGTACGTCAATTAACAAACAAATAAATAAAGTACCCTAAGTCGTCAAGATAGTTACATCAATACACAAATTATCAATTTACATAGATGAGCCATTATTATAATTTACATTACATACCATTATCTAATAAATATTCACTTATGGTGTAATAAACCTTATTAATTAAAAACTCCGTCAAAAGCTTTTTGAATTTCATATTTTTACATTCTAATATTATATGTTGTGGCCATTTATTGTAAATTTTAGGTGCCATGCCTATAAAGTTATTGTTAAATACGGCTTTTTTGTGGGGTCTAAAACGTATTTTATGTCTGTGTCTTATACCGTTGAGGGTGTCAAACAGAAAAACGTTACTTTTTACAAATGTGGCAACTTCGTAGATATATAGGCACGGTAGAGTTAATAATATCTTAATACATGAAGACTTTTAAAAAATGGCTTGCAGCTGTCAATACTTTTAATTCCACATATCGCTCTAAGTCATCTTTTCTGTGCTCTAAAGACTATTTCTTTATTTGTAGAATTCCCCCAGTATATAACACCATAGCGTAGGGTAGACGTGACATATGCATGGTAAGCAGTGATCAAAGTCGTCTGATCCACTACCTTGGCTAAATTGTGGAGAGCATATGAATATTGAAATAAACGTTGACAAACATAGTTAGTATGCGTCTTCCAGGACATGTCTCTATCTAGTTCGAGGCCTAAAAATTTTGTAGTGCTAGTTTCTTCAATAACTTTGTCATTGTAACGTATGTCAGGCTTAAAGTGATTAGTTCGTTGCTCAAATGTCATAATTTTTGTTTTATCTAGATTAATTTTCAAGTTATTAGCTTTAAACCATTTAACAATTACTACGAGGCAGTCATTTATTTCTTTATCAAACGTCAATTTATCTTTTGCACTAAACACTACTGTGCTATCATCTGCAAATAGCACCATCGGATAATGCGTGACTTTGGGCATATCATTGATGTAAATAATAAAAAGCAAAGGGCCTAAAATGCTACCTTGGGGTACACCGTAATTGGTTGATTTTTGGCTTGATAGGTACGTTTTTATAGTTTTAGAAGCTACACAAACTCTATCTATTTGTGTAAACTGTTTCCTATTTGTTAAATATGACTTTAGCAGGCTGTGAGCATTACCCCTAATTCCGTATCTTTCCAATTTATTCAGGAGTATATCCCGATCCACGTAATCAAATGCCTTACTCATGTCCATGAATAAGGCTGCTACTGGGCGTCTTTGGTCAATATTAGATATAATGTTTTTAAATAATTTATAAATGGCTAAGTTGATATTTTTATTTTTTCTGAACCCATATTGTTCATCGACTAAAATATTTTTTTGTTCTAAAAATGAGTTAAGGGATTTATAGATTACTTTCTCAATTATTTTTGAAAATATTGGGAGAAGGGCAATTGGTCTATAGTTACTGGGATCCTGCTTTTTACCTTTTTTATGTAGAGGCTTAATAATTGAGGTTTTGAGCTTATCTGGAAACACGCCATGTTCTAAGCATAAGTTTATAATAAAACTTAGTATTGGTGCTATTAAACCTGTAATAGATTTGAGTACATTAGTTGTGATGTCATCATACCCCGAGCTGTTAGTATTATTAAGAGAATTTATTATTTGTTCAATGTCAAATGAGTCGGTGGGGTTTAGAAATATTGAATCACGACATATGTCAAAATTTAATTGATTGCGATTTTTAATAGATTTTTTTTCTATATCGTCAATGAAAAAGTCATTAAAAATGTGAGCAATGTGTTTTGGATTAGTTACTAATTTATTATCAAGGGTAATTTCGTGAATCTCCTCCGTCAGATTATTATTTTTAGTTCTATTTATAATCTGCCAAGTGGCTTTGCTTTTATTTTTGGCTTTATTTATAAAGTTTTTATTCTGGCATTTTTGTGTTAGGTGAATTATAGATCTTAATCTTTTAGAGTAAGTTTTAAACGCTTTCTTATTGTCCAAGTTAGGCATCCTACGAAACTGCCATAGCATTTGTCTTTTACGTTTACAACAGAGCTTTATTCCTTTAGTAATCCATAAGGGTTTCTTAGTAGCGCGAACTTTTATTTTCCGAAGAGGGAAACACAAGTCATAGAATAATTTAAAAATATCATGAAATTGGTTAAATGCGTCATTTGGGTCGTTAGATGTATAAATGTCATAAAATGTCAGACTATCAATGCATTTTTTAAATTTAGTAATATTTTCACTTGAATAATCACGTTTGATTATGAACCAGTAAGAGAGTGTACAGATTTTCTTAACAGGGCATTTTATCAGTTGGGCTGTGTGATCCGACACTGCTAACTCGATAATTTCACACTTGCTGCCTTTTATATTGTGAATGATATTATCAATGCAGGAGCCACTACATAGACGAGTCGGTGTACGTACTCCCAGCTTTAGACGGAAACAATGTAGAAGATTTTGAAAACTGGTAGAATTATAATTATTTTTCAACATATCGATATTGAAATCGCCGCATAGAATAGGTTTTTTTTTACGCTTATAACATATTTCCTTCAGAATATTATCTAAAGACCATATGAACCCATTAATAGAATCTTTATCATACTTAGGTGGCCGGTACATGCATAATATGACAAAAGAGTGAGCTTGTAATTCGACCGCACAACACTCTATAAACTTCGGTTTACACCATTTATCAATATCAAGTTTTAGACCTTTAACTGTATTTTTCAACAAAATACAGGACCCTCCGTGTCTATCATTTCGTGAATAATGAGAGGTCAGTGAATAGTTAGGTAAATTAAATTGTAAGTGGTCGTCTTTATTCATATTCGTTTCGGTAATGCATACTATGTCAACGGATTTTCCTCGATCCATAAGATCATTAAGGTGTAAACTTAATAAGTCCGATTTATTAATCAAACCATTGATATTCTGATGCATTATAAATATATCTTTAGTCACAAAAAAGATTCTTATTGCGTATAGTGTCAGATTGATAAGAATTATATGCCTGATCTATTACAGTATTATTACTTATTGACGTACGAAATGGCTTATAGTAATCAACGATTGTCTTTTGACGGTATTTCTTTGTAAATTGTTGTGTGTATCTTAAATAGTCAATTTCTATGTTGATTTTGAAGCTAAGTTGGTCTAAATACATTCGATTTTCTTGCCTGAGGTAGAAAAACCGATTAAAGTTTGACATTTCATTTATGTTTATAAATTTACAGTTGGAGAAATTTTGGCACATAAGGTAAATACTTTGATTTAACATCTTTTCATTCAAGTATCGATTATGTTGTACACTTACAACAAATACTTGTCGACATATTTTCAAATAGTTCAGCGCTATACAGAGTTCCTTATAGAAATATGAAGGATTTTTATCGTTAGTTCCAACCGAAAGAATTACAATATCTTGTTTGTTAAGCGAGTTACATATGTTTGAGATATTACTCAATATTTTTGAACAAATTGCGTATGGTTTGATCATGGCTGAAACTGTGTAACAATCATTCCACTTGTTCTTTCTACGATCGATTAAAGTTTGTGCTAGTTTTCGTACCTGTTCGTCCCCTATAATCATAATTTTAGGTTTGGTTGAAGGCTGACTATGATATTGGGATGATGAAATGTTTAGATTTTGTTTCGGGGTGTGTGATGTTTGGTTGAAACTGTTTTCAGGTACTTGTGATCGTCCTGACTGTATTTCGGATGATATTCTTTTTGTGCTCTCCGTACATATTTTAGGTGATGGCTGCTTTTTTTATTTTTATTTGCATCATAGTTGCTAGTGTTTCCAACAAGTATTTTTTCGCACGAAAACTCTTTTGCTTTTGAGTCATCTTTTTTGTATGCAGTATCACTATCTTCTCGTTCAAAATCAATGGTTTTACGACACTGTTTTCTGTGTTTCTTCTTTCGTCCAGAATTTGTACTTTGAGGAGTACCTATACATACTGTTTTTAAATAGGTTATTTTTGTTGCTTGTTCAATAATACTTGTCTTGAGTAAGCTATTTTCTAATAATAAGTCATCAACTTGCTGGTTTGCACCATCAAGTTCGGTTGTAAGTTTTATTATTTGATCTTGTAGCTTTTGTATGTATTCTCTGTCGTAGTTAATAGTCTCCGGAACGCTATCAGCAATCGAAGTATCAGATGACAACGGTGAATTGAATAGGCACAGTTGTTCACACGACGATGCTAAGTTTTTGTTTTTTGGGCGGTAGGTGATGTTTGTGTCGTCTTTTTGTTCTTCGGTGGATCGATTATTAGTATCTTCCATATTAAAATTGAAAAGTCAACACAAAAATTGTAGTTACTCGGATTTGAACCCTCGACCACATTGGCACACCGTTGCAAAGTCGAAGCGTTTGCCGTTAGGCCATGCGCTGTTTACTGGTGTTGGCGAAACTAGTGACTTATTGTTTTATTTTTACTCGTTGATGCATCGTTGACCTTGAGAAGTAAGAGGCCAGTTGTTTATTTATTTATACTTATTGCACAAAACTGTACAAAGGCGGACTTAATGCCAAAGGCATTCTCTCCCAGTCAACCTTAGGGTGATGCAGAGATAATATGGTAGGTGCACTATAGACCAAGTATAATAAAAATTACTAAAATACTTGACAAGTACTATATAATACAATCGTATAAATATAATAGTTACATAACTACACACTATACTATAAATACATAAATACATATATAAATATATAGACAAATATATTAAATATATATAAATTTATAAATATATTACATATATAATAATATATACACAAACTGTAATATTAAGATGATTCTGCCTTAATTTTTTTGTGAATGTAGTCACGAGTTTTGATTTTAAAAGTAACCCGCGTCTTAGCCATTCTGATTTCCAGAGGTAGCGCATTCCAGAGAAGAATAGCTTGTACGAAGAAGGAAGAATGTAAGAAGTTAGTCCGATGGGAAGGGCATTGTAAAAGTCTGTTATGAGTGGAACGGAGATTTTTGTTGTGGTTAGAAGATAGATACTGAAAATAGGGAGCTAAGTAGGATGGAGATATTGGAGAGTCGAGAAGAGAAAATAGTGTAGTGAGTGCTCTGAGATTTCTTCGGTGCCGAATGGGCATCCAATTCAATTGAGAACGGTAAGATGACACATGGTCGTACTTACGAAGATTGAATACGAATCGAATGCAGTTATTCAGAAGACGGTCTAATTTATTGAGTTGATCTGCATTCAGGTCAAAGTAGCACACATCACCATAGTCGATTATAGGAAAAAGAAGGGCCTGCACGAGCGTTACTTTTGTCTCGGACGGTAGGAAATTCTTCAATCTATACAGTGACCGCAAGATCCAAGTCACTCTTTGGCTGACGCTAATGATTTGGTTTTGCCAGCTTAAAGTAGCATCAACCAGCAGACCAAGGTCCTTAACACTCTGGCAGTATGGGATAACAGAATTGTTGTATAAGACTGGAGGTTGACTGTCAACATCCACTAAACTCATCATTCGGGAACTGCCCACAATGATAGCCTGACATTTGAGGGGATTGACAGTCAAGCCAAACCTGTTAGCCCACTCCCTAATTAAATCTAGATCCCTATTTATGGCGACGATCGCTTCTGCTAACTTATCGATGCTTGCCTGTGCGTAAAGTTGTAGATCATCGGCGTATAGATGATACGAACACTGAAGATTTTGAGTTAAGAGATTTATAAATACCGAAAATAAGAGGGGAGAAAGGATACCGCCTTGAGGAACGCCAGCGTCTAATTTACACCAGTTTGATGTAACATCACCACTGCGAACAGACTGTTGGCGCCCTTGAAGATAGGAAGAAAACCACTCCAGAGATTCGTCAGACACCCTAAGGTAGGAAAGGATACATAAAAGGATATCGTGACTGACGGTATTAAAGGCGTTGGAGAAATCAACCAGCACCAGGACTGTGACCATAGTGCCCTCCATACCAGCCCTAATATCGCCAGTCACTTTTAGGAGAGCGGTGGTGGTGCTATGACCAGGCCTAAATCCGGATTGTAAGGGACTTATTAAGTTATTGGATAGGATAAAATGGGAAAGTTGTTTATGGACAGCGGACTCAAGTACCTTGGATAGGAAGGGAAGGATAGAGATAGGACGATAGTGGGTGAGAAGTGATGGGTTGGTGACTTTAGGAAGTGGACGGACATAGGCTTTACACCATAAAGTTGGAAAAGATCCATGGCACCAGGAATAATTGACGATATGGGTTATTACGGGAAGAAGGTGGTCCAGGATTAGTACTAACATGCGTCGACTTATGTTGTCACAGCCAACCGCGTTAGATTTAATAGATAGGATAACCTTCTTAATGTCCTTCGAATCAACTGGAGAAAAATGAAAACAATCTATATTGGAGCGCGTTAGACCATTTAAAAAATATATAGTTTGGGTTTTTGTTTGATAATCTATAGAAGAACTTGTGGTGAAATGTAGATTAAGATCATCTAAACTTATTGTGCTGGGGAGGTCTAAATTTCGCGACTTGCCAATACCCAGAGTTCCCAAAAACTTCCAGATACCAGCAGGAGTAGAAGAAGATATATTATCGAGAATATGTCGGCGTTTAGCGTCACGTATCATCTTATTACACCGATTTCTAGCAACCTTAAACAAGCCCCATTGCTCATTAGATCGATCCTTTTTATATCTTCGAAAGGCACGGTCTCTGCGACGCATTGCCATTCGGATCCCTTGCGTCATCCAAGGCGCTGGTGGACGTTTCAGTCTAACATTTTTAATGGGTGCATGGATATCATAAAGCCTGGTGACAGCCTCATTTAACAATCTGATCTTACTATTAATGTTATCAGCCTCCATCAGCTGCTTCCAGTCGATATTGGACGCATCCTTTGCCAAATTTTCAACATTAATCCGAGCAAAAGAACGCACACGCAGTACCTTGGGTTTGACTTTAGGTGGCTTAAGGATATAGGACATGAATATGAGGTCATGATGGGAGAATCCAGGAGCATCGTACTGTCCGTGGGAGGAAACCAAGGACGGGTTAGAGGTGAGGATTACATCGAGCCAAGTATCATCACCGGACGCATTATGGTGAGTAGCTTGAAGCGGCAACACATGCAAGCTGCTTGACTCGACGATGTGAAGGAATTTGCGGGAACGAGGAGAATTTGGAACTAGGAGATTGGTATTAAAGTCGCCCATGATGATGTAGTGTGCATACTCAGAACCCAACGATTCAAGAACCAGTTCGAAATTGGTGAAGTAATCAACAGAAGGGGGGCAATAAACAACGCCAATTATAGCCTTGGACCCCTTTATAGTAACCTCAATAAATAGGAATTCGGCGGAGGCTGAGTAGCTGGATGGGGAAGCCTCAATAATCTTGTAGGGAAGATCAATTCTAATATAAATGGCTACCCCGCCCCCCCCTTTACCTATCCGGTCATTCCGGACAAGTATGTAGCCCGGAAGAGGGTAAGTGGTTGAGAGAAGATGAGGTTTGAGCCAACTCTCGGAAATCAGAATGGCATGGACATTGCAGTCTGTAAATGCTTCAAGCAAGTCGCTGTATTTACTCGGTATGCTTTGAGCGTTAATATGGCATACATTTACCATATTACCACGACGAGCATCAAACTGTTGTCGCATAAATGCACCGAGTGTATCGCTTATAGAGCAAAAACTATCATTGGCCGATATTACAGAATCATTAGCAGAATGAAAAGATTCATCATCAGAGTTACTAATAGACATAATAATAATATAAAATATTAAAAATAATTATTATATAATATAAATATCTAATAATATAATATTGAATAACTAAACTAACCCAGTGCAAAATTAAGAACAAAATTTTAATCTCTGCACCACCCGCCAGCGTACAAAAACACAATTAAATTAAATAAAACACAAAGTAAAAGCCAGTAATCCAAAATAAAATACAGATAATCCTACCGCTAACCATATGCATCTTAAATACAAGTAATTTATGTGTAAAAAACAGAAACTTAACGAATCTATTTGAAACTAAAACTAAATTAACAATAAAAAGAAATTTAAAAAGATACAATACGTCCGAAGGTTCATTTCCGTTTCGAATTTTATACCTGTGTATCCAAACTCTTCTCGTATCCGATCTGTCATCTGTCTGTCATTATTGTTTACCAAAAAGTTTGTGACGAAATGTAATTACAAAATTTACAAAGCGAGACAATAGGATATTTAATACAAACTCTGTGGTGACACCTACCTACTATAGTTAGAAGAAATAAAAAAGTAAATGTATACATATACGATATATAGGTAGAGTGGTGGTATAGATAAACAATAGGACAGAAAAGAGCTTATTTACGAAACAAGACTAAGAAACGGTAAATGGATATTATAAAATGAGTAATTAAAGATTACTTGGATGATATTGATTAATTGATCGATCGACGTCCCGTATTCTTCAGATCGTCGCCGCCTGCACTGTAGTAGCCTCCACTGACGCTTTCGGGAACTTCGCCGCTAGTGATAAGAACTGATGGTTCGATGTGATTTTGTGGCGGCTTCCATTAGACGTTTTGATAACGATTACGCAATCCTGGGTCCACACCGAGCGCATCCCGAAGAATAATCTAGCTTTATTGAAGACGGCTTGCCTGGTTTTTGTAAGGAACTCCTTGACTGATATTGATGAGCCTTTGAAGCCAGTCTTAGCTCTCCATATTGCCGATTTGTTGGCCAACGATGTAAAACGAACGAGTATCGGCCGTGGGTGGTCTTTATCAGTGGTGTTTTTGCCTAGTCTATGGCAAACCTCTATTGATACTGGAGAAATATTGTCACGTAGACCAAGCTTGTTATGAATGACACTCAGTATCACTTGGCTGCAATCTTCATCATCTACTTCATGTACTCCAGAGAACACAAGTGCTTTTCGACGACTCCTTGACTCTAAATCGTCCATCTGCATGCAGCACTCATTGATCTGCTGACGGAGAAGGCTGATAATACCAAATATAAGCTCCTTGAAGGTGCGAAGTTCTTCTGCCACCTTAGCTGCTGTCTCCTTATTGGAAGACCCTTTATTTTGAATTTGGGCCTGAAGTTCATCCAGCCTCTTCGTAACAGTCTCTTCAATCCTGTTCTGTGTAGACAAAATTTCAGAAAGTTTGGACATCTTTTGAAATAATTGGTTTTGTGTTATGAAATCAGCTGAGCTGGCAGGTGGTGTAAATTGAAGTGTTTAAGTTACATAAACTGCTACAAACGTAAGTACCACTATTTTAAGTATAGGGCACAAAGAATCTATAACAAAATACTTATAAAACACTTAAATTTAATTTTTATTACATTTTTGGAATTGAACATATGTCTATACTTATCTTCAACATTTCTAACAAAATACAAGTCATCTAATGAGTAGTACTTGTATTCACTTTGGTAAATGTTTATTAATATTTTGATTGCTGTCCACGCATACACCGGTTACCGGGGGGAAGAGAGTGCGGGACGAACAGTGGCGGCCGCGGCGCAGCGGGTCGCCCCTCCATCTATCACTTACTCGATATACCATACAGACCGCACGTGTGTCTACGATTAAAATATACTGTAAATTTATATTATAATAAACCTTTATATATATATATTTAAATAAAGTATTTTATTGAATGTCTAATCTCAGACATTAAGTGGCGACCGTGACAGGACAAAAATAAATTTACAGTATATTATAATAAACCTTTATATATATATATTTAAATAAAGTATTTTATTGAATGTCTAATCTCAGACATTAAGTGGCGACCGTGTTTTATTTTTATCGTATTCGCAAGCTTCGGATACAGTCGTAATCGGAATTTACCGTTACGTTTGCGAGTTTGAACATTCAACGGAAAGCGGAGGTTGAAAAGGAATTGCTGCGTATGCTGCCGATGTGGAGAAGATTGCCAAGCAGAGCTGGACGTCTGGACAATAATCTCACAGGGAGTTGGCCTATCCTTTTCACTATTTCTCGTTTTCCTCTTCAATTGTGTGCAGCTTAACGCTCCGAAAGTGTCAAAGTAGTATCTTGCTAACGCGTACTATCTTTCCTTTTAACTTCACTTCGGCTATTGCGCTATTAAGCATTTGTCACGCATTTTAAACTTAGTTTCAACTCAAACTTTGAACTTGATTTCATTGAGTTATCGAGATTCATTTAGTTTACAAGATAAAGACCACGTTATATAATAAAGCGGTCTGTGTTCCTTTTTGCTTGTGAAAGTGAATTACCCAGCTCATTAGCAATCTATAATTTGCTATATTAAGATTAATAGCAAGCTGCAATATTAATCTACCCCAAACTCGTATAATATTAAATTATTTTGGTGATTAACATTATAATTATTTTGCCAGATTGTCAAACCGGCGGCCATTTTGCCTGTCTTACACCAAGTGGCGTGCAGGTGGAACATCAGATCGGCGACTGCAACGGCTGGACTCGATATCCGTGCGTCGTAACGGTTTGAATAATTTACATAACTACCTTGCCTAATTCATTTTTTTTTCTCTCGCCATGGCTGATGATTTGCTAAAGGGATTACAAAAGAAACGCAGTATTATTAAGGGGAGATTAACCAAATTTAAAGATCATTTAAGTGTTTTGAGTCAAATTAGCTTAGATAAGATCACTAGTAGTCAAATAAAAGAATTATCTATGAGAGTAGATAAGTTTCAAGATTTGTTTTCTGAATTTAACAGTTTACAGTCTGAAATAGAATTAATTGCTTTGAATGAAGAAGAACAGTTGTCAGAAAGGGAGTGTATTGAGTCCCAATTCTATTCTCTTCTTTCCAAGGCTCAAGAATTAATAGAAGCTGCAAAGTCAAAAAAATCTGATATTAAAGAATGTATTTCTACGCAATGTTCGCACACTAATTCACATTCTAGCAATTCAATAAGATTGCCGACTATAGAATTACCAAAGTTTGATGGAAATCATCTGAAATGGCTGGATTACAGGGATATTTTTGATTCTCTTGTAAATACTAATGATACCATTCCACCAATAAATAAATTTCACTATTTACGGTCTAGTCTCGAAGGTGGTGCCGCTGTCGTAATTAGATCGATTGAGTTTACATCGGATAATTATAAAAATGCGTGGAAAACTTTATGCGAACGGTATGATAATAAAAATATTTTAATAAATAATCATCTCAAGTCGTTGTTATGCATTGATCCAATGACAAGAGAATCATTTAAAGCATTACGATACATAATCGATCATGTTTCCAAGAATTTAAGGTCTTTGCATACATTAGGTCTACCCACTGAGCATTGGGATGTATTAATAATTTTTACGGTCTCGGCAAAGTTAGATTCTAACACGAGTGGAAAGTGGGAAGAGTACAAAAACAATTTAAAGGAATTGCCATCGCTAGAGATATTTTTCTCATTCTTACGTTCTCGCGCAGATGTGTTGGAGACAACGCATTATAATAAGTTCGATAAACAGGATAGCAAGTCGAACTATCAAAATAATAAATCAATAAAATCTTTTATTATGGCTACTGATTCAAATAAGGTTTTTAATTGTCTTATTTGTAATCAAAAGCATCGCGTTCACGAATGTCCTAAGTTCAAATCTATGAGTTGCGATGACAGAATTAACAAAGTTTCCCAATTAAATTTGTGCATAAAATGTTTACGGAGAGGACACGATAGCAACCAGTGTCGTTTAAAAGGCTCTTGCCAAGTATGCAAAGGTAAACATAATACGCTATTGCATAAAGCTGAAAATCATTTGCAAACATTCTCAAATGACCCAACCACATCGAACGCACCATCTGTCGCCTTTTCAGTTGTGACTATGACTCACACGCTATTGTGCACGGCGCAGGTGCAACTAATTAACGTTGTAAACAAGAAACGAGTTATTGCTCGGGCTTTACTAGACACTGGGAGTCAATCATCCTTTTTAACTGAAAATTTACAAAATAAATTAGGTGTTCGTTTATGTAATAATAAGGTAAATGTTTGTGGTTTAAATAATATTAAGACTACCATCTCCGGAAGTTGTGATATAATATTAAAGCCTTGTTTCTCTTCTTACACGAAACAAATTACTTGTTTATTAGTGCCGAATATTACTGGAGTTTTACCGAGCGTAGAGATAAATATAAATAAGTTAGGTATTCCAGATAGCATTCAGCTTGCGGATCCTTCTTTTTATATGCCTTCTAGCATTGATATATTGTTAGGTAGTGAAGTATTTTGGAGCGTTGTAGGTACTAAACAAATTCAGTTAGGTCGTAACTTGCCTACTTTACAAGATTCCCAACTGGGATGGTTGGTGGCCGGTCCCGTGGGTATTGGCTTACCACAAAACAAATCAAAAGTATGCTGTTATTTTAATCAGTTCTCTTATTTAGATAACCAGTTAAGAAAATTCTGGGATATTGAGGAATTACAGTCTGAGACAAAAACATACACATTAGAGGAGCAATTTTGCGAGGATCATTTTTTAAATAACACTAGCCGTATGCTAGATGGCAGATTTTGTGTAAAACTACCTCTAAAAGAACCCGAAAGTTCTCTAGGCAATTCGTATAATTTAGCCAAGAAACGTTTTTTGTCTTTAAAAAAACAAATTAAATAAAAATCCTTTAATTAAAGAGTCTTATGTTAATTTTATAAAAAAATATAAAGATTTAGGTCACTTAAGTGAGGTGGCACTCCCCAATTTTGGTAACTTTCTGCCTCATCACTGTGTCACGCGGGAAAGGAGTGAAACAACAAAGTTAAGGGTCGTCTTCGATGCTTCCGCCAAGACGTCATCAGGAAAATCCCTGAATGATATACAAGCAATAGGACCAGTTATTCAAAGCGACTTATTTTCAATTTTATTCCGTTTCCGCGTTCACAAGTATGTTCTATTGGGTGATATTGAGAAGATGTATAGACAAATTGTCTTACATCCCTCTCAGCGTCATCTCCAGCTGATTATATGGCAGGATATGCATTCAAGTACCGATATTAATATTAATAATAAAATAAAAATACTACAACTGAACACTTTGACGTACGGAATGGCGGCTGCCAGTTTTTTAAGTACTAGGTGTCTTGTACAGTTAGCAAATGAATGTAGTGATGAAACTATATCTAATATAATTAGGTCTGATTATTATATAGATGACTTAATAACAGGAGGGGATTCTGAAACTGAAATAAAATACATTTATAAAAATATAAAAAATATTTTAGACTCTGCCTGTTTTCCTTTGAAAAAAATAAGAACTAACTGTTTAAATGCTTTTAACGATTGTTGTTATGACACAATATCTGATTCCGTGAATTTAACCAAGGAGTCCAGTGTTTTAGGTTTAAATTATTGCCCAAAATTGGATATTATTTGGTTTCCAACAAATATTGGAACGCCTTTACAAATAACAAAAAGGACTGTTATTTCTACAATTTGTAAAATTTTTGATCCCTTAGGCTTAGTTTGTGCTTGCATTATAAAACTTAAAATATTTTTGCAACAGTTATGGATAGCAAAATTGAGTTGGGAGGAACCATTACCAATTAAGCTAGTAAATACTTGGTTAAAGTTTATAAATAATTTACATTTTATTTCAAACATAAAATTCGCTAGAAAGGTTCGATGCGATTTTCCAGTAATAACAGAGTTACATTGTTTTGTAGACGCGTCACAGCAGGCGTATGCCACTTGTATTTATTTACGCACAATTAATAAAAATAACGAAGTTACCGTTAAACTGCTATGTGCGAAAGCTAGAGTTACGCCTTTGAAACCGACCACTATACCGCGGTTGGAATTATTAGGCGCTTTGCTTGGAGCGAGATTATGCCATAAAGTTATTCAATCTTTACGATTTGGTATAAATGGTAAAACAATTTGGACTGACTCAACCGTCGTATTAGGATGGTTAAAAACAGATGTGAGGAATCTTAAAACTTTTGTGTGCAATAGAGTTAATGAAATAAATGAACTGACTTGTGACTTTCAATTTAAACATATACCAACCACCATAAACCCAGCTGATCTGGCTTCGAGGGGCGTTGACCCCCAGGAAATTGTTTTTTCTAGCTTGTGGTGGGAAGGCCCTGCCTTTCTGAAGGAGGCAGATCAGTCCAGTTGGCCGAATCATTCACAGGTGGTCAGTAATTTGCCAGACGTAAAGGTTCATTCTTTATTATCGCGGGGTCACATCAGTAATAATAATACATTAATCGATTTTGATAGATATTCTAGTTTTATAACATTAAATAGAATGTTTGCATTGCGTTTTTTAAATAATTGTAAACTAAGTAAACAAAACCTATCCGGTTCTCTAAATTCCGATGAGTTAAATAACTCATTATTAGTGTTAGTTATGTTAAGCCAATTAGATTCTTTTCCTAATGAAATAAAAATGCTGAAACAAGGGGTACCGTTGCCAAAAAAATCCAAATTATTACAGTTAACGCCTTTTCTTGATTCTAATAGTGTAGTTCGAGTCGGAGGTCGTTTAGAAAATTCTAATTATGAATATGACAAAAAGCATCCTATAATATTAGATTCTAAGCATCACTTAACGAAACTAATCATGAGATCCGAGCATATTAGGTTATTTCACGGTGGTCAGCAGTTACTTTTAGCCTCAGTCCGCGATAAGTACTGGCCCATTGGAGGCAGATGTCTAGCACGCCGAATAGTTAAGCGATGCGTCATATGTGCACGTCTTCGTGCGAACACAGTGCAACCAATCATAGGACATCTACCCGAGGCGCGAACTAATTCCACCTTTCCATTCTACTCGTGTGGGGTTGACTTCGCCGGGCCTTTTATGATTAGTAGCCGTAAAGGCCGAGGTAACAAAATAACTAAATGTTACTTATGTTTATTTGTTTGCCTTAGCACTAAAGCAGTCCACTTAGAACTAGTGAGTGATTTAAGTACTCAATCATTTATTTTATGCTTACGGCGGTTTGTTGCGCGCAGAGGTAAACCTCATGAAATCTATTGCGACAACGGAAGAAATTTCGTTGGTGCTAGTAATGAATTAGGTCGGGTACTAAAGTCCAGCCGTCAGTCGGTCTACAATTATGCTAGTAATGAGGGCATTAAATTTGTTTTTAGCCCCGCCTATTCCCCTCACTTCGGAGGAATATTCGAGGCTGGAATTAAGTCCTCTAAATATCACTTAAAACGTGTAGCTGGCAATGCTGCTTTGACGTTTGAGGAGTTAGCGACGTTGTTCACACAAATTGAAGCTATTTTAAACTCACGCCCGCTCACTCCTCTCTCGTCCAATTGTACTGATCCTTCTCCACTGACCCCAGGCCACTTCTTGATTGGGAGACCCCTCATGTCCATCCCAACGCAGCCTATCAACGTTACCAGACCCAACAGATACGAGCTCATCGAGAAGATTAGGCAAGACTTCTGGGAAAGGTGGCGCCGGGAGTACATCTCCGAGCTGCAGCAGCGCGCTAAGTGGCGCACTCCACAGCAATCGCTCGCCTGTGGTGACGTGGTCGTTCTAAAGGAAGACAACTTACCACCTTTGCAATGGCGGCTAGGACGTGTATGTCGTCTATACCCAGGAATAGACGACGTCAGCAGGGTTGCTGATGTTGCCACTACCAAGGGCACTATACGAAGGGCCGTCAATAAACTGTGTCCCCTACCAACGTCAGAGCCCGATATCAATGAAGACGATGGACCCGCTACCAGGGTCACTTCAAACTCTTGAAAGCTATGGCTTTCAACGCCCCGGAAGATGTCCACGCATACACCGGTTACCGGGGGGAAGAGAGTGCGGGACGAACAGCGGCGGCCGCGGCGCAGCGGGTCGCCCCTCCATCTATCACTTACTCGATATACCATACAGACCGCACGTGTGTCTAGATTAAAATATACTGTAAATTAATATTATAATAAACCTTTATATATATATATTTAAATAAAGTATTTTATTGAATGTCTAATCTCAGACAATTGCTGTTGTTGGGTTTCTTGATGCACTGTCTTGATTTATTGTGTATTAGTTGTTATTTGTATTATCTACATTGTGATATAAGTTTTAAGTCCAGAATTGCACTTTTAAATACACGTCTAAATAAATTGTTACAGCGTACTTTATAACACGACCGCTTGCGGCGGGGTCCGCGGGGGAGTCCAGTAAAGTCCATGTAAGACGAGTGGAGTTCCCCTCCTCGAAACGCCAGCGGTCCCAAACCTAACCTAACCTAACCTTTTTTTTTTTGATAAGGCAGGGGGAATGCTATTGCATGCCACCCGCAAAAAGTGTCTGCGGGTGGGTATGTCGGACTCGCACCGACTAAACCTAACCTGCCGTGGGCTTCTTCTGGCGCCTGATAGGGGGGAGCCCCGGGAACGCGGGTATGCTGCTCCGGTGCCCCCCTTTTGCGCCGTGTCCCAGATGGTCGGGACACGCACCCGGGAAGAGCTGTGGGTTCCCCTTCCCATTTTGCCGACTCCTGCCAGTACGGCACAGCGACTGCGCCACAAACAGTTCGCTGTCTTCCCGGGGCTGCTTGCACGTGGCGGCAGTAGAGGACACTTCTCATACTGCCACCGCAACCCCGAGGGGAGTAGGGCTAACGGCTGCCGCCGCCGCCCCGACGCCTCCTCCGTCTACGAGCGGGGTCGGCTCGCTCCCGATCCCGCTCGGCGGCCTCCTTCTGGAGCATGACTGCTTCGCAGAAGGAGACCACGGCGTCCCATGTGGTGGTGTCGCCTGCCAGCATCGCATATACGACTGCCGGCGGCGAAAGATCCCGTCCGATCTCAGCGACCAGGACTCGCCTCTCGACCTCCCAGGCCGGGCACTCTTCTAGAGTGTGTTGGGCTGAGTCCAGGTCGCTACCGCAGTGGTGACATTGTGTCGTCGCTTCTCGGCCGATCCGACTCAGGTACTCACCGAAACACCCGTGTCCGGTGAGTATCTGAGTCAGTCTGTAGGTGACGTTACCCTCCCTCCTCCCCATCCAGGCTTCGAGGTAAGGCAGGATGGCACCGACGGCACGCTGGCGCGCATTCCGCGGCAATTCTAGCCGCGCGCGCCACTGTGCAAGTACGCGCCGGTGTGCTTCCCGCCTGTAGGCCACGAGCGTCTGCTCTGGCGCCTCACCGCTCTCCCGGCGGACGCGGATTTCGGTGAAAACCGTCGCGTCGAAACCACCATGGGCGGACCATGGATCGCACGACACCTCCGTAGAGGCGGCGAACTTCTTCCCTGGGACCCCCGAGGTTTGGCAAAAGCCGGTGTAACGCTCCGGTTAACCGGCGCACTCGGGGGGCCAGACGCTCGAAATGCTCCTCGAAGCCCCATCGGCTGTCTAGGGTGAGGCCCAGGTACTTCATGTACCGCCCCACCCTGACCTCTGCGTCACCTACACGCATCAACGTACTGGGTGGTTCCTCCCTACGGCGTAAGCCGTGGAACCATAGCGCCTCGGTCTTGTGAGGCGCTACCCGAAGGCCCAGTCTCGTTATGGCCGCGACGACACACGCGACACCGAGTTCGGCGAGCCGTACCGCCCGCTGGAAACTTACCTCCCGGGCTATGACGAGCGTGTCGTCCGCATAGCAGACGTCGCTCACCCCGGGAGGGAGGCTTATCCTCAGGACCGCATCGTACGCGAGGCTCCATAGCAGAGGTCCTAACGCGGACCCCTGAGGAACCCCGCAGGAGAGCTCCCTCTGGATCTCAATCCCGTTCCGACCGACGAATTGAATCGTCCTGTCGCGCAAATATGCCCCGACTATACCACGAAGATAGGGAGGCACGTTATGATAAACCAGTGCCTCCCGTATCGCCCGCCAGGGGACGGAGTTGAAGGCGTTGACGATGTCTAAGCTCACCGCCAACGCCACCCCCCCCGCCCGAACGGCGGGCGCCGACAGTGGGCGGACGCGATTGATCGCGTCCAGCGTCGAACGTCCCTGCCGGAATCCGAACTGGCTGTCCGATAAGTCGGGGCCAACGCGCGACAGATGCTCGCTGAGACGGGCGGCTATGACACGCTCAAAGAGCTTGCCCGCCTCGTCCAGCAAGCATATTGGTCGGAACGCCGAGGGAGAATCGGCGGTCCTGCCCGGCTTGCTCAAGAGCAGTAGCCTTGCCTCTTTCCAGCAGGTGGGGAACACGGTACTACGGAGGCAGCTGGTGAACAGTTGCCTCAACCGGTCCGCCAGGACTGCCAGGGCGCAAACCCACGCCCTGCCCGGTATCCCATCCGGGCCAGGGGCGGTGTTTCGGGCCGCAAGTCGCCGTACTGCTCGGTCCAACTCCCCCGTCGTCACCTCCAACTGGTCGTCCCAATCATGGTACGACGGTGACGGGGGGTCCGAGGGACTGTCCTGGACCCTAGGGAAGAGGGTGTCCACCACCCTCCTCAGGAAGTCCGGGTCCAGGGTACTCGTCAACGGAGGGACCCACGGTCTAAGCTTGCCCAGTACCATTTGGTACGGGCGCCCCCATGGGTCCCTATCCAGTCCCTCGATGAGCTCGTTCCAGGACCGAGCTTTGGCTTCCGCTATCGCGATGGATAGCGCCTTGACGGCGACTTGATACGCCCTGTGTGCTCCGGCAGCCTCTTTGGCATTGGCTCGCCTCCTCCGACGGGCCCGCTGGTTTCGGCGACGTCGTACTCCGAACGGAGTCGCGCGATTTCGGCCGACCACCAATACTGCGAGCCTCGTCTGTCACCCGGGCGGATCCGGGGCATCGACGTGTCGCAGATGCGAGACATGATGCCCCGGAACCAGCCCGCTTGCGAATTGGGATCGGACGGGATCCTCTCTCCACCCTCACTCGCCCCCCAGGCGATGGCGACGGCGGCAGCCGTCAGCATGTCGCGGTCCAAGCGGCGTAGGCACCAGCGCCGTGGCGGGACAACACTGCTGCGGTCGGGGCCGCCTCGGGGCGGACGGAAGGCCACGCTGAACACAATGTGTCTGTGATCCGACAGCGTGGCAATTTCCTCCGCAACTCTCCACCCCGAGACCAGGTGCATGGCCGAGGGAGTCACCCACGTCAAGTCGACGATCGACTCCCCCTGCCATCGCACACAGGTGCTGACTGAACCCCGATTTAAAAGACGGAGGTCCAGTCCGGTGGCCCATTCCAGCAGTGACTCCCCTCGAACGTCGTTCCGGGCATCGCCCCACTCACTAAAGTGGGTGTGATGTTGGGTGTCTCAATTAAACACAAGTGATTAGCTTGAACGTCGCATTTATTATTCTCTAACTTACATGCTACTTAAGTCTAATATAGGTAGTAGGAGAGAGGCAAGCCGCACACTACACCTCCCCCGCTAATAAAAAAAAGAAAATAAAATATCTATTAAATATTTTCTTTTTCCTTTTTGATTATAATACTATAAATGATGTTTTTATAGTATTATAATCAAAAAGGAAAAAGAAAATACAAGGCTCTGAAAAAACACATTACTAACATAATCTAAAATTATACATACAAAGTTGTTATATAATTGTACTTTAAATTTTTGACTAATAATCTGTTAAAACCATAGCAAGTAGCATAAACATTCCACTGGTATGACATCAGGTATTGCCTACCAAGAAATATACAATACGATACGGTGTAGTATTTCGATGTGACTTCAAAGACGCTTACATTGCAACATTGATCTTTACACGTGTGATTACTTTGAAACCTATGTACCTTTTTAAGACATTATAATTGAATCAACATGTATGTAATAAAAGACAACTTCCAGACAAGGTTATCTTAGGTATGAAATACTTAGATAAATGGCCGTAAATATTACCATTATAATATTAAGCATTTTAACAATTAATCAATCAATCAATCTTGAGAACACAGGTATAGGTACATAAAACATCTTAAATATACATATTATTGTGGTCGAGTTTTATGTTCTACCAAAGAAATTGGTGTACAAATAGTATTTTGGTTTAAAGTTTAGTCAATAGGTAACCAAACGGGTTCTAGATTTTTTTTTTAAATCGAATAACTAATAATTCAATAAATGTCAATTAAATGAAGAAATGTCAATTAAATTTTACATGCAAAACAAAGGTAGATAATAATATTATAGGAATTGTGCCATAATTTGTCGTTTAAAAAAAATCCTTAATAAAGTAATACGTCTTATCTGTTAGAGACAAAAAAATACTAGCAATTAAATAGATAAAAAAAACAGATAAACAACACACAACACAACTTTACGAAATAATTTCTACTACACATTGACAACGATGCACGTGTGGCGCGGCGGTTTATGACAATCGCCTCGCCAACTCACGTTCTGTGTTCAATTCCTGCACAGGACAGTTATTTGCATGACTCAAAAGTGAATCTGAATGTGCTTCGTGCTCGTCTATTATAAATTTGTAAAGTAGGTACATTTTCCTAGTGCAGACATTGCTTCTTTATTTTTTTATGAAAATAAAACTAACATTGAATTAACATATACACATATTAATAACATTACGCTCTGTTGACAATTTTGCAAATACAAATGATAACCACATTTTTTTTTTTAGTTGAATAGAAAAACAAAGTGCTATGTATAATAAAATGTATTGGAATTAATTTAACTTAGTCTCTTTCCCTTTATATCTGCTACGTCCCTTTTTTACTAAATATTTTCTAATGGCTACTAAAGTATTATAATATTTAATTAAACTAATAATCATAATCTAAAATAACGCATATAAAATTGATACATAAATTCTTATACTAAAATAGAACATGCATTCTATAAAATGATTGCATCACAACTTATAACAAAGTGCTGCGTTGCATTTTTAGCACGACGTATGAAGTTCGGCGAGTGTCCGTGTACAATTCTAACGCTTTTAAGTTATAACGTTATGAAATATGATATCATAATCACTAATTCTTGCACATATTATTAACCGCGTAGACTATTCTGAATGTCTTATTATTATCAGGAATACCTTCGACTCGTCCTTTGATAAGAATTACCAAAATCAATATATCAATATAATTCTAATATAGTAAAATTTAATTTATACCTCTTTTTTAACACTGTATAATAAATAAAAAATTAAAAACAAACAAAATTTAGTATAAACTAGAATATCTTTCACTTTAGTGAGACATTACTTGAGGGAAACTGAAACCAAGAGGTGCCAAGAGACACACGGATGACACGAAGTTTTCTTTCGATTTATTAGTATAGGAATTGTAATATGTTTTTAAAATAATAATAAAAAAAATTATCAACTAATATAATGCAATATAAACTTAATCAGTAGGCTGTTTTAGTAATAAAAAAAAACAAAAAAGTGTAGTTTCAACTTTTCGTCTTAATTTTTTCCGTCTAGCCCCCTTTCGCAAAGCGCGATAAAGAACTTCGTTCCAAAAATAAACATACATTTTCTGCAGATTTTTAAATGATATTTCATATAATCACTTTCAATATCTAAATTAATTCAAATCTATTTTAAATAGTCGCATGTCAAAAATATTGTTTTTCTGCTCGCTAAAACTACATTATAATTATATATTTTTAAATTAGCCACAAATACAGCTTCGAGTAATCATGGGCAGTTGCTTCAAACAATTGTACATATAATTTCTTAGTTACCCACATAAAGCAAGTAAATGGATTACAGTGGGGCAAATGATGCAACCCCCTACAAAATTACAGTGGACAGAGTTTTGAGATGTTTTCATAACATTATGACCATGAAACGTTATCTGAAATATAATTTTAGACTGCATACAACATAAATATTCTACAAAGGCAAAGTAAATTTTCTACAAATTAGTGAAACTGTGTTTCTTAGATTCATGCTCTTAATAAAGTCAATCTCAGTCTCAATGTAAAACCATCGTACTTTCAATTATTCAATTAATGGCAACACTTAATAATATTCGGCAACAACCTCGAACATCTAGTTTATTCTTGTTAAAATGTACCCAATTTGGGTTGGTTGTCCGGCCTGTATCGTTTTAAAGCATATGTGTCACATAAATTTTAGCTTAGTTTGGATGCTAAACTCAGACTATCATAGCCTACATAGACTACAATAGCATAGCATATCAGCTTCGCATAGTGAATATATATTATATCACTGCATTGATTACTATTAATGAAATAATGGTAATCATAATTTAAAAAAAAAAACTTAATTATAAAACACTACGTTATTATATTCTTGGCGTACCTAAATACCAAATTAATACAAATAAATCTATCTAATTCTTATTCATTGCGCTCATTACTACTCTGTACGTACGTACCGGCTACTTGAATATAAAAAAAACAAGGAATATATTTGCCATTTTCTCGTAAGACATGTGACCTCTGATATAGGTCTTTTTCTCTTAATATATTAAAAGGTTCTTTTAAATGTCCATTAAACCCTCACAGGGTGCCGCGTATATAGGTATAACCTTGACGGTAATATTTATATTTTATTTATTTATTTATTGCGCATTCTCGTGGGCCCATACTTCCTAGGAATAATAAATCATTTATTTATCATTTTGGTGATTTATATTATTCATTAGTACATTACATCTCAATGTATTCATTATACCCTTTTTCATTAGGGCGGTACACATGGTCCAGCCGGACTCTTAATTTGTATCACCATTAATATATTTTAATATTTTTCTAGGGTAACGATTTAAGACTTTTGTCTCCAAATACTTTCATAGAGGAAATTCATTCGCAACATGATAAAGTAAAGGATGTAAACCCCATCATTAACTTTGATGTGTACCTTTTATCTTATGTATGAGTAAACTCTCACAATAATAACATCCATTACACATATACATACCCAAATGTACTATCAAATCCAAAATGAATATTTTGATCTATAAGGTTCTTGATTCGCTTTTGGTTGATCAGTCCACAGGCTTTTCAAAAACTTAAATACCAAAATATTCTCAATCACTTTTTAACCTTCATACAAACGCGACTTTCATATAATATTAAACATTCACACACTTTTCAATTACACATTACGTGCTTTATGTATTATCTAAGTCATATAACAAAACAGTACCTAATTGAAGTCATCAGACAACTAAAAGCTTTTTAATACTGTTCTTTCTTTCCTCTTTCTGCCTATTCTTTATATACGAATCAGTACCTAATTGGATTCACAATGCTAAAAAAAGATTTTTAATACTGATTTACTACACGCCTGGAAATTTCTTATCTCTCTGGTATCGAAAACCACTAACTCTAACGCTCTAACTAATCACTGTAACGAATAAAATACGTTGTAATCGTATCGTATAATCATAATACATTCAAGGTATTAAGAATGTTTTTTATATATCATACTTATTGAAATAAATTAAGTCAAAGGATATTATTACCATGTCGCAAATAATTGAGTGAATTTAACGTTTAATTCATAGATAATTTAATTTTCCTATTCATTAAATTGTTTTCAACGCCGACTTAAGTAAACAACCATTTCATCATCATCATATCAGCCAAAAGACTTCAACAACCATTTAATACAAATATATTTTAAAATTATGAAAATTGTTGTCTGTAGTTGACGCGAGTAAGTATAGAGTATGTATAGTAAGTTGGACACCTAATGTATATCATATAATATACCTATTTATTTTAATTTTACAGAAATATTTAGTATCTATATATATGTATATAAAATTAATTTAATTCAAAATCGTAAATACGGCAATAAATTTCTAAAATATAAAATATACATAAAAAATTATTTATTAAATTATTATACATATAAAATTGCCTAAAAATAAATTCAACTCAATATTTTAAAATAAATAATACGAGTAACTCACATTTTTGTCTAATCATATTCTTACTTGGCTCTGGTCAAATTTTCGTATCGCTCGCAGGTCTTGAAAAAAAAATCATTTTGAATGTTACGCCTCGCCTGCCGCTGACTGGAACTTGGTTAAGCTTGACATTTTGGGCCGGTATAACCCTGGACTCCGCTGGGTGGCTGGGATATCCCTAGCCTAGCCTTCTTTCTTCATTAACATATTTTCTTCTTAATTAATATTAATCTCTTCTCGTTTTTAATTTTTTATCTTCTTTCCGGTGTTCCTTTGTTTTCTTATATTCTGTTTTTCTTATTTTTATTTCCCGATATTTCTTCTTATGTATTTTTCTGGCTCTTCTTTATTTATTATTGATTCCATTTTTCTTTTTGTCTCCGCAATTCCCCTCTTCCTCGTCAGGTCCTGGCCAGCACCGCCATGGTGATGACAGCGCTGGCAGGGTCGCCATGTGATGTTGGGTGTCTCAATTAAACACAAGTGATTAGCTTGAACGTCGCATTTATTATTCTCTAACTTACATGCTACTTAAGTCTAATATAGGTAGTAGGAGAGAGGCAAGCCGCACACTACATGGGCGTTAAAATCGCCCAGGACGAGTACCGGACGGGACTGGTAGGAGCTAATATGGTTCGTTAGCCCGTCCAGGTACGCCTCAAAATTTGCGAGGCCGCAATTCGGGGAGATGTAGCAGCCCACCACGACTGCTGGTCCCCACTCCACGACGACGAATCCGGGCCCCTTGGCCAGGAGTGTGCAATGGGGGTCACGTTCCCCCCCTGCCCAATAAATGGCGACGAGGCCCCCATCCGCCCCGAACCAACGAGGGTGGTCGGGAACGGAGTGAGGCTCCGCCACTATCGCTAGGGCAACCGAACGCTCAGCAATCGTCTGCGCAAGAAGAGCTTGCGCAGCGATGCAGGCGTTCAAGTTGCCCTGCAAAATAAGTTGGGGGGAAAGAATTCTAGACCTCCATGGACACCCCACCGGGGCCAGAGCCCGGATCGTTGGACCGCGACGATGTGGGAGCGGACGTGGCAGGACGTCCCGCTCCCTTTCTTTTAGGTGGCGTGCACCTACCGCTGCCCAGGCGATGGTATGCCGGCCTGCCAAGGTCGGCACACACAACGCAATGAGGGGCGCGCGCCGTGCATTCCTTCGCCTTGTGGCCCTGTTGGCCACAGACGAAGCACGACGCGCTCCGGTCGCACTCTGTGCACTGGGCCCTGACGTGCCCCTTCTCCAGGCAGCGGTAGCACTGGAGAGCTCTGGGTGGAAGCGCCACCACCCGGACCGACATCCAGCCCACTAGCACCCGGCCGATTGCCGCTAATTTGCGGGCGGCCACTAGTGGGCACCGAACCCACACCGAACCCAGGCCCGACGGGGAGAACCGAATTTCGCCGACCTTTACGTCGGCGACGGCACATCCCCCGCCGTGGCTAAAGTTTCAGCCACTTCGGTTGGGTCGGTGGAGTCGTCCAGGTCCATCACCCGGAGCTCTCCCATAGCCACTGGGTGCGCCCGTCTCCCGTAAAGCCAAGGTTAGGGCCTCCGCCTTCGCAGACCCCTCTGGACCAGGGATCCTCAAAATTAGACCCCCGGTCAAAGCCCTCTTGGGGCGGAGGCCAGCCTCCAGGTCAAGGTCCTGCAATTGGACCTTGGTCCTTGCCATCTTCATGACCTCGGCCATGGTAGTGGCCGAGGTCGACGGCAGGTTTATCCGAAGGGGTAAGGGGTCCGAAGTCCCACCGGCTGTCGAGCACCAATCCCAGGTACTTCATGGTAGGCTCGACAGCGATCCGGTCCCCCCCGACCACAATGTGTGATCCGGGCGGCGGCGCCCGCCGGGGACCATGGAACATCATGGCCTCCGACTTGTTGAGGGCCACCTCCAGGCCGAGGCGCCGGATGCGGCTCACCACCTGTGATATCGCAGCCGTCGCCAGCAACGCTGCCTCCCTGTGCGAACTCCCGCGGGCCGTGACCAGCGTGTCGTCCGCATAACACGTCAGGTCCACGCCCGGCTGGAGTTCGCCCCTCAGCACCTAGTCGTACCCGATGTTCCACAGGAGTGGGCCCAAAACCGAACCCTGTGGAACACCGCACGACATTGAGTGCCGGTGTCCGCCATCACGTCCCACGTAGGTGACACACCTCTCCGCTAGGTAAGCCCCAACGATGTGGCGGAGGTAGGAAGGTACCCGATGATATCGCAGTGCCTCCCGAATGCAACTCCAGGGCAGGGTGTTGAAGGCGTTGGAGATGTCCAAGGACACCGCCAACATCACCCCACCCCGGGACACCGCTTCCTCCGCCAGAACTCTCACCCTCGACACAGCGTGGATGGTAGAGCGCCCATGCCGAAAGCCGAACTGGCTCTCGTCCAGGTCCGGCCCCGCTCCGCACAAGTGGCCGACGAGGCGGGCTGCGATTATCCGCTCGAGCAGCTTGCCCACCTCGTCTAGCAGCACTATGGGCCGGTACCCGGACGGTGAGTCTGCAGGGCGCCCCGCCTTTCTGAGCAGGACCAGACGACCAGATTTCCACAAAGTGGGAAACTGGCCCCGCTCAAGGCACGCTGTGTAGAGTCCCGTCAGTTGGGGACCTAGCTCTTTCAGAGCGAGGGCCAACGCACAACCGTGAATCCCGTCGGGCCCCGGAGCCACGTTTTTGGCCCGGAGCCGCATCACGGCCGCCCTCAACTCTTCTTGTGTCACCTCTGGGACGCTGATGACGTTCTCGTCTGTAGGCTCTGCGGCTGTGGGCAAAGCCATTGGCGGTGGCGTATGCTCCGCTCTTGCCGGGAAGAGGGCTGCCACTACTTCCTCTAGCAGCTCGGGTTGGAGACTCTCCGTGATTGGAAGCGCCGCGGCTCGAAGTTTCCCTCGAACCGCACGATAAGGGCGCCCCCACGGATCTCTGTCCAGAGTCTCCAACATCTCCTCCCTGGCTCGCGTCTTGGCCTCGCCAATGGCCAGCCACAGAGCCTCCTTCGCCGCGCGGTACACCTCATACAGCGCGGCCTCCTCGTCAGGGACCCGACGACGTCTCCTCCGGTATCGGGTGTACTGGCGCCTGACCGCCACGCACGCGACGAGTCCGGAGGAGTCGGCGTGAATGTCGCCCGTCCGCACATCCTCGGGTCGACATCCACCGACCCGGGCAACAGCCGCCACAACTTCAGCCGGAGTGGTCGAGTCATCCAGGCCGTCGACGCGCAACTCCGCGGTCTTCACCGGCCTGGACACCCGGACGTGCCCTGGAGGAGGGTGCCCCGAAGGACCCAATTGAATCCGATGTTCCACAAGAGGGGCCCTAGCACCGAACCCTGTGGAACACCGGACTCCGCGCCGTAGCGCCTGATCCTGGCCGTTCTGTCCGCCAAGAGGACCTCCCGGTCCTCCAGGTAGTTGGCCAGGATCGCCCGCAGATATTGGGGCACTCCGTGGTACCGGAGTGCCTCCAATATGGTCGAGTGGGGCACGGAGTTGAACGCGTTGGCGATGTCGAACGACACCGCCAACACTCCGTCCCCAGCCTTGACCGCCTCCTGAACGTGGCCCTTGAGTAGGGCCACCGCGTCGACCGTCAAACGCCCTTGTCGAAACCCGAACTGGGCGTCCGACAGGTCCGGCCCTACCTCCCGCAAGTGGCTGCTAAGCCGGGTGGCGAGGATCCCCTCGAACAGTTTACCGACCTCATCGAGCAGAACGATGGGCCGGTATGCCGAGGGGGAGTCCACCGGGCGTCCCTCCTTCCGGAGCAGGCAAAGCTGCCCCTCCTTCCATAGTTTCGGGAACCTCCCAGCCGTCAGGCACGCGCTGAAGAGGTCCCGGAACCTCTGCTCCATTAGGGACGCCGCGATGGCCACCACTCGTGCGGGGACGCCATCCGGTCCAGGGGCCGTCTTCTTCGCGCGGAGGGAAAGAACCCCCGCGCCAAATTCCTCCGCCGATACCGGAGGGACCTCCTCCGCCGGCGAAGCCGCCACCCCCCCCAGTGGGGGGTTCATCGTTGGTGGGGTGAATTCGGTCCTGGGCGGAAACAGTGACCGAACCACCCCATCCAGCAACGCCGGCTCTAGGGTCTCCGCTAATGGGGGACCGTAAGGGCGCAGCTGACTCCGCGCCAGCTTATACGGCCTCCCAAACGGATCCCTGTCGAGGCCCTCCAGCATCTCGGCCTTTGCCGAGTCCTCGGCGGCGCACATTGCCGACTTGAGGACCGTCTTTGCCTCTACGTAAGAGGCGTAGAGGCGGTCCTCCTCGGCCTGACATCGGCTGGTGCGCCGCCGAATCCGCGTGTAGGCCCTCCTGGCCTCCACGCACGCGGCCCGGAGCCCCGCCAGCTCCACCGTCCACCAATAAACGGCGCGACGGGGAGGCGGACGGCGAGACCGAGGCATGCTAGAGTTGCACACCTCGGTCAGGGACCTCCGGAGCTGAACCGCTGCGGCGTCCACGTCCGTGCCCTCCACAGGGGGCGAGAGCCAGTCCTCGAGGAACGCTGCCTCCAGGGCTGCCTCCCGGTCCAGGCGGGTGAGAGCCCACCGCGGGAAGGGAGATTGGCCCGAGCGGGCCAGCCCCCGCGGGCTCTGGGTGGAGATGTCGAACCGCACATATCGGTGGTCCGACAGGGTCTCCACCATCTCCACCCGCCAGTTCACGACGCGTGTGGCTAGCACAGGGGTGGCGAACGACACGTCCACCACTGACCCTCCCTGTTGCCGCACACACGTCTGAACATCCCCCCTGTTTAGCAGGGACACGCCGCACGAGGCCGCCCAAAATTCGACGGCGCGCCCCCGGACGTTGCAGGACGCCGCTGGGTTGCCCCAGGCCACCGACTTGGCGTTCAGGTCGCCCAACACTACGACCTGACGTGGTGCCGCCCTCCCGACGACTGCCGTAAGGACCTCGAGAAAATTCTCGAAGTCCCTTAGAGGGCGGTTTGGGGAGAAATAGACCCCGACCAGGGCTATTTCTCCCCACGCGGCGGCCACGTATCCCGGACCCCTCTCTAAAAGCGAGAGGGGAGGGGAGTCCGTGGCAGGCCGCGACACCAACGCCACCAAGCCGTCTCGATCACCCAGCCAACGGCCAGGCACCGAGTACGGCTCGGCGACCACCGCCACGTCCACCAACCACTCGGCCACAGTCTGCATCAGCAGATCCTGTGCCGCTCTGCAGTGGTTGGTGTTCGCCTGGAGGATGCGATGTTCGACCCCACCCATTAGTCGGTCATCGCACCCCCCTCCTCCACAGCCGCTGAGGTCCCAGCCACTGGGACGGCGGTGGCAACGACAGGCCGGGTCGGCGCCTGTACTTTCCCCTTCTTAAGGGGAGGACTGCAGTTCCTCCCCTTCATTATGTGGCCCGCAGGGCGGCCACTGGCGGCACAGACCGTGCAGTGCGGCGTGGCGGCGTTGCAGGAGGCGGCTTTGTGTCCCTCCTTGCCGCAGCGGTAGCAGGCGTCCGTCCTGTCTATTGTGGACGGACAGAGTGCTCGGGTGTGTCCGATGCCGAAGCACTTGTAACACCTCAGAGGCTGGTCCTCCAGTGCCCGGACTGCACCCGAGCTGAAGCCCACGGCGAGCCGTCCCTTTTCGAGGACGGCTTTGGCAGCGGCGACTGGGCACTCTAGGCGAATGGTACCCGTGCCGCCGCGCCCGGGCCTGATGCCCCCGCCTTGTACCGCTGCGACTTCGCAGCCCCCTATGGCTGCGATTGCTGCCACCACCTCCTCCTTGGTGACGGAGTCGTCCAGATCCGTCACCTCGATGGCCGCCGACTTCACCGGCCTGGCCACCTTCGCCGCATCCGCAATGACCTCCTGCAGCTTTTTTGCAAAGAGGTCCGCGTTCTTCGCGCCCTCGGCACCCGGGAACTCGAAAATTCGAGCCCCAGCCTGCGTCCGGCGGCACGAGACTTTACCGATCCCCAGTTTGGTAGGATCGGCATTGGCACGCGCCCGCAACATCACGGACGCGTACGTCTCGCCCCGCTCCGCAGCCTCCGTGGTGAGCGTCATCACGACGGCTGCGGTCTTGGGAGGAACCAAGTTCCTCTTGGCGCCTGCTGGGGGGGAACTCTTCCCCTTCCCTTTTCCCTTGCCAATCGACTGATCGGCAGAGGTGGTGGCGGAGGCGGCTGGGGGGGTGGTTTTCCCCCTCCCTTTACCCTTGCCAGTCGGCTTCGACTGGCTGGGAGTGGTGGTGGCGGGGACGGCAGGGACGACAGGTGCCGTCCTTTTGCCTTTGCCCTTCCCCTTACCGACCACCTTCGTCCAGCCCTGCTGGTTGGTCGGGGTGGTGGACGGGAGATGGGCGTCCTCCCTCTGAGAGGTTGCTACCGGCTCCACTCGCCTCTTGTCCGCTGCAAGTGGCGGTCGGACGACTTTCGCCGGTAGGAGCCGGTCCTCAATACCTGCTAGGCAGGCCCTTACGAATGACCTCTCCTCCGCCATAACCTTGCGGAGGATATCCTCAAGGTCGGAGGAGGGGGCGAGGCCCTCTGCCGCAGGGCTGGGCTCGGCTTGGGATGGCCGGGCCGTGGCTTCGGCCAGCTTGAGGTGAAGCTGGCTAACCTCCGACTGCAGGCGATCTACTTTCGCCTGCAGTTGCCGCGTTTCTTCACAGGCCTTCCGCTCCACCAGCTCCGCGACGATGCATCGCATGCTGGCGGCCCGGCATTTGAGGGACTTTTGGAAAGTCCCCTTTAGGTGGGAGGACTTGGCGGCGACCTCCACGATCGCCTCCTCGTCCTCCAAGGCCATCCTCTCCAATTCGGCCAGGGAGTGGTCCGCGTACAAGACGCGGGACGCACCGTACCCGGCCTTGGCACGAGAGACGCGCGCCCGCTCCTCCTTGGCCGCAATTCGCTCCTCGAGCTCTTGCTGGAGCTGCTCCCGACGACCCAGGTCCAACTGACGCTGGGCGTCGACCAAACCCACATCGTGAGTGTCCGCTAACGTTGGCTTCTTGGCCTTCACCTTCCTCTTTGAAGAACTCGAAGCCGAGGAGCCATCCGACCCGTCCTTTAAAAAGGTCTTCCTCTTTCTGGACGCGGATCGCGATCGCGCATCCTCTACCACCATTCAATCGGCGTCCGATTCAATGGACTCAATATCGGAGTCCGATAAATCGCCCTCCCTCCCGCCGTAGAAGGCTCTGCCTTCACTCGACGCTGATACGTCGCGTTGGCCCTGAGAAGGGCCTTTTGGTTGGCCCTGAGAAGGGCCTTTGGGTTGGCCCTGAGAAGGGCCTTTGGGTTGGCCCTGAGAAGGGCCTTTGGGTTGGCCCTGAGAAGGGCCTTTTGTGACGAAATGCCCGAGGGCATCCCGCGCAGGTTTATGCATTTTAGGCATAATCCGCAAACTCGTAACACACAAGGCAGTTGATTGTTACGATGCACAGTGCACTTTAGCCGTACCCAGTCTGCCACTCCGTTACGGTGGTCAGAACTGGGACGTTTCCAGGGAACGCGACGTGGACGCAAGCACTGTGGGGTGGTTCCCCAACCTAACCTAACCTAACCTAACCTTTTTTTTTTTTGTTTGCCTTGGGAAAAAATGCGTTACGCATACCCGCCCATTGGGGGATGGACGGGTTATGTGGGACTCTCCGGCTATTCCGGCATACCCACTAAAATAACCCAGCGGCACTCCCGCATCGTCTGTGTGGAGGAAGACTGGGAAACCGGCACAGCCTTTACGTCCAATCCCCCACCGACGACCGCCCGCCTTTGCAGCGGGGCCCGCACGCCCCTCCCTAAGTGGAGGGGCCCGGGAACGACCGTGAGTGCTCGGCCGTTCCCGCCCGACGAGGGTGGTGATTAGTGCTAGGCGAGCGAAGGCGCCCCCGCGCCTGTGGCCCGCTAATCACCACCAGAAGGAGGGAGGCGACGATCGTGAAACCGTCGTCTCCCACCCCTTCTCCGCCTGCGGAGCGGCGGCGCGAGAGGATCATCCTCCCGCGCGCGCTCCGCCGCCTCCTTTTGCGACATGACATTCTCGCAAAAGGAGGGCGGGAACGGCCGAGCACTCACGGTCGTTCCCGGGCCCCTCCACTTAGGGATGGGCGTGCGGGCCCCGCTGTAAAGGAGGGCGGTCGTCGGTGGGGGACTGGACGTAAAGGCTGTGCCGGTTTCCCAGTCCTCCTCCACACAGACGATGCGGGAGTGCCGCTGGGTTATTTTAGTGGGTATGCCGGAGTAGCCAGGGAGTCCCACATAACCCCCTCATCCCCCAATGGGCGGGAATGCGTAACGCATCTTTTCCCAGCGCAATTTTTTTTTTTTCTTTTTTCCTTTTTTTTCTTTTTATTTTATGGCTACTTAAAATATGTACATTGTTTACTTACTGCTATGTAATATTTAGACAATATAATTAATACAATGAGTTAAGCTTAGATACTAGTGACGTTTAACATTTTAAAATGTAGGCTATTTAGTACTCTTAGACAATATAGATGACAGTGAAGTTACTGGTTGAATTTCTTTAGGTGGTTAACAATGTAATGGATGTGATGGTGGAAGGTAGAGATGGCTGATGGGTTTAGAATTATTTGATTTAAATTGTATGGATCTGTGCAATCTGCTACAACCAGATGATCCGAACGCGTTTTAATGAATCTCGGGCACTCTTTAACCAGGTGGTTTAAGGTTTGGGCGGTCTGGTGGTCGCAGGGGCACAGATCATTGTTGGTGATCTTGAACCTGTGTTGGTAACTTTTGTGGTAGCCGTGATTCGTTAGGTATTGGGTGATGGCGAAGTTGGGGCGGACTGATTGGAGATATGATTTCAAGTTTTCAAAGGAGTCGAATAGGGATTTGATATGTGTGCCTTTGTTGTACAGTTCTGAGGAGGCTTGGGAAGTGAGGAAGGTATTTTCGTATTTTACATAACTGATTGGAATTGAGCAGTAGTCTGGGGTTTTATGGAGTGTGGCCGCAGATTTTGCTGCGGCGTCTGCAATTACATTGCCCGGAATTCCGGAGTGAGCTTTTATCCAAGCAAAATTAACGTTGAGTTGAGAATTTTGGGCTTTGTGGAGGAGATGGTGAATTTCCACCGCGAAGTAATTGTAACTGTTGGGATTGGACAGTTCAGTGAGCCCAGATCTACTGTCGGAGAGGATTAAGGAGTTCGATATCTTACTATCTACGATATAGGTGCAGGCTCGACTGATGGCAAGTAGCTCGGCCTGGAATACCGAGCAGCAGTCGTGAAGCTTGTATTTAAGAATTGTGTGTGCCTGGTCCGGTTTGAATATGACAACTGCGGCGCCTACTTTATTGTCGTGCTTGCTTCCGTCTGTGTAGAAGAAAAAGTTGGGAGTCTGTTGGGAGAGGTAATGGAGCCTCTGTAAACTTGATGCCTGTTCTAAGTGATGGGTGAAGAAGTTTTATGGGTGGAGAAGGCTTCTCAAGTGGGACGTCGGACGGTAAGAATCGAGAAAAGCCGTTGAGTTCTATGGGTGGAGAAGGCTTCTCAAGTGGGACGTCGGACGGTAAGAATCGGGAAAAGCCGTTGAGTTTGGACGTCTCGACGTCAGAGATTGCGAGGATTTTTGCCGGGAGGGGGATCAGTTGTGCGAAGGAAAATGCGGTGGGGGTGTTAATTGTCCGGAAGCCCTGTATGATTTTAATGGCAAAGAGACGTTGCAGGGAGAGGAGTTTTTTATTGATGTACGAGTATTGAAGAGCACCAGACCAGATACCAGCAGCATAATAAATTATTGGCTCTATTACTCTTTCGTAGATTATATGGACGTTCCCAGGATGGACTCCCCATGTTGGACGGATGAAAATGGGAAGTTTATTGTAGAGTTTCTTTGACTTTTCAATGACGTGCTCGCAGTGTTTGGTGAAAATCAGTTTACGGTCTATTATAACGCCTAGAAACTTGAATTCTGATACAAATGGGATTGTTTGTCCATTGAATTGGATTTTGGCTCGCGTGGATTTGTTTGTGAATCCCATAACCTGCGTTTTGTCCGGGCCAAACTCCAGTTTAACGGAATTACCCCAGTCTAAAATTTTGTTGAGGGATGTGTTGGTGCTGTTCTCTCATTGCGTGATGGATTTAGCATGAGTGATGAGTAACACATCGTCAGCATACGCTTGTAGATGGCAACCGTTCGGAAGATCCATGGACAAAAGCTCATCCAGTATGAGGTTCCACATTGTGGGGCCACAGACTGAGCCCTGTATGCAGCCCTTGGTGTTGGGTTTTTCGACCTGTATGTCGGCGAAGTTGAGCTGGACCTCGCGGTCGGTGACATAGCTCAAAGTATTTTATATATGTTAGAGGGACAGTCTGTTTGCCTTAATCTGTGGAAGATAAGCCATAGGATTTGGCAAGAGTAATAATGAGACAACAAGATGGTATTTTAGTCTGATTTATTGAAGATATAAAAAGGGTTTAAATACTAATGTTGTACGTGTAAAATACTGTCTTATTTTATCGCTAAGCTTAATCAATAAATGTGCCTTATCTAAATACGTGATATTATGTGCGATATACAGTCGCTACATATACACCCCCTTAAAAAAAATATATATTTATAATTCCTATCGTTGATTAAAAATATACAGTAATGTTTTAAATTAGTAATAATAACATAATATGTAACTAGTGACCGTAACCTTGCTGATGCAGAATATAATAAAAATTGCTGATGTTATTTTGACATATTACTCTGCCTTGGTCGATGCACTTGGTTTGTGCAAGCATATGCGCCATGACCTAGGTTAACCGTGGCATTTGTGTTGATTATTTCCCGCAAGCGTTTTCACTCTCCTGTCCACGGCCTTGAGAACTCCGTAGAGTAGGAGGATGCCCAGGGTGATTATAATTTGGCCTATTGCGATGTTTCTTGTCCACCGTAGCTCTTCCAGGATAAGGCTTCTTAGTTGGTCGGCTTCATTTTGGTTTAAGCAGCTGTCGGAGTTGTAGACGATTTGGTCTTTGGAGCTTTGGTTGCCCATTGTTCTTTCGGAGATGCTGGCGATGAATGATGGCGTTTGTTAAAACACCGTGGGTATTTAAATGGGCAGAATACTTGCGTCAGCGAATACCGAATCGTACTACGGGTTTAACTGTCCGTCCTGACTTCGTGATGTACGTGTTCGGATTGTTTGATTTAATTTCTGAGGTAGGCACGTTTATATTATAGTTTCACTGTTGATAACAAATGCTGGTTTTAATCTGTCTATTGATATTATTGTTTCCTTATCTCCAATCTTAATGGCATATGCTTTGTTCATTCTTTTTGTCACTGGGAAAGGTCCTTCATAGGGGGGTGTTAGACTTTTTTTTATTCTGTCGCATCGCACAAATACGTGTGAGCATTCCTTGAGCTCGGGATGAATGAAAATTGCTCGGCTTTGCTTCTTACGTTTTGGTACTGATATCATATGACTGATGTCCTTTTGAATATTTTTAACTAATTCTTCGTATGTAGAAGGTTGGTGTGATGATTCGAAAAAATCCCCAGGGAGTCTTATAGACGCGCCGTATGTCATCTCTACTGCGCTATATCCTGTATCTTCGCGTACACAACTTCGCAAACCAAGTAGAACCGTAGGAATTTCTTTCATCCAATTAGCGTTAGATCCCTTTGTCATGAGCGCTGCTTTTAAGGTTCTATGAAATCTCTCTATCATTCCATTTGCTTGTGGGTGATAAGGCGTTGTCCTAATTTTGTGTACTCCTAAAAATTGTGAAAGTGACTCAAATATTCTTGATTCAAATTGTCGACCTTGATCCGTCGTAATGCGTAATGGGCATCCGAACCTTGATATCCATGTTTCATATAGTGCGTGGGCTATCCTTTCGGCGGTGATATCTTCAACCGGAATTACTTCCGGCCATGAAGTACAACGATCTATGATTGTAATTAAATATCGTTTTCCTTCCGAAATAGGGAGAGGACCCACAATATCCATGTGCAAATGTTCGAACCGTTGCGATGGCATGAAGTTGCCAACAGGTGATATTGTGTGGCGTTGTATTTTTGATTTCTGGCAAGCTATGCACGATTTACACCAGTTATTGATATCTTTGTTCATACATGACCATAAATATCTTTGAGTTATCAATTTTCTAGTAGTTTTCTTCCCAGGATGACTCAGTCCATGAATGACGTCATCGAAAACTTGTCTTCGAAATTTTTCTGGTAAATAAGGACGATTTTTTCCAGTAGATGTGTCGCAGCTGATGCTTTGTGTAGAACCCGGAAGCATGATGTTATTAAATTTCAAATTCTTATTGTCACGAAGTCTAATTAATTCTTGGTCATTCAGTTGGCATCGCGCTAAGTCAGCATAATTAAATGGTGATGGCATATCAATTTGTTCTATACGTGATAGTGCGTCTGCAACAATATTATCACGTCCGCTAATGTGTTGAATATTGGTGCAATATTGCGAAATGAAATCTAATTGACGTACTCGCCGTGGCGTATCATTCGATGATGGTTTTTGAGAAAATGCGTAAGTCAAAGGTCGGTGATCAGTGAAAATTGTAAACTCTCTTCCTTCAATTAACCTTTGAAAATGCTTGACTGCCATATATACTCCGAGCAACTCTCTATCGAATGTTGAGTATTTTTGTTGAGTTACACTTAACTTTTTAGAGAAAAATCCTAATGGTTCCCAATTACGTCCAGACTTTAGTTGTAGAACCGCGCCAACACAGGTAGAACTGGCATCCGTCATAAGGGCCAGTGCGGCGGTGCGGGAGGGATGAACTGTCGATACTGCGTTCAAAATGTTTTCCTTGCATTTATCAAAAGCTTTTTCGGCCTCTGTTGTCCAAGGAATAGGAGAATTATCGTTCTTTTTAGAGTCGTGCAGATAGTCGTTTAGAATGTTTTGATAGTCAGCGGCGTGTGGAAGGTTATTTCTATAAAAATTAATCATGCCTAAAAATCTCCTTAATTCTTTCACTGTCTTTTTTTTTTTTTTTATTTATTTAAAAACTTCTTGCACAGAATTGTACAGAGGCGGACTTAATGCCAAAGGCATTCTCTTCCAGTCAACCTTGGGGTGATGCAGAGAAAACATGGTAGGTGCACTAAAGTATCAAAATATTGCAGATGAAAAGATATAGAAGGTACATAAATTACACAGATACATATCATATATATATATAATACATACTATAATATATATATATATACTAATATATATATATATATATATAAATAAATTATATAATAAATAATACAACTGTAATATGATATTAGATTTTCTTTAAAAGATATGCGCGAGTTTTCATTTTAAAAGAATAACGACTCTTTGCCATCCTGATTTCCGGTGGAAGGGAGTTCCATAGAAGAATCGATTGTACGACGAAAGAAGAGTGAATGAAATTAGAATGATGAGATGGGCACTGAAGAAGTCTATTATGAGAAGAACGAAGAAATTTACTGTGGTTGCTATGTAGATAGTGAAATTTTGAAGTTAGATACGAGGGAGAAGAGGGAGAATCAAGTAAAGAGTAAAGAGTAGTTAACGCTCTCAGAGACCTACGCTGCCGAATAGGCAACCACTTAAGTTGAGAGCGATAATTAGACACATGATCGTATTTTCGGAGATTGAAAATGAATCGAATGCAGTTATTTAGAAGTCGGTCAAGTTTATTAAGATGATCTGCATTCAGGTCAAAGTAGCACACATCACCATAGTCAATGATAGGGAATATTAAGGCCTGCACGAGCAACACTTTTGTTCCAGATGGGAGAAAGTGTCTAAGACGATAGAGTGACCGTAGAGTATTTGTGACCCTCTGGGAAACACTAGTTATTTGGTTCTGCCAGCTCATTGTTGAATCAATGTGGAGACCTAAGTTTTTAACACTTTGGCTAATTGGTATAGCAGAATTATTAAATGATATAAGCGGTAGATCTTCAACATCAAATCTGCTCATCATGCGAGAACTACCGACAATCATTGCTTGACATTTTAAGGGATTAACAGTAAGCCCGAAGTTATCAGACCAATTTTTGATCAGGTCTAAATCCTGATTTAGTTTTCCTATTACTTCAGGCAAGCTGTCAACACTCGCTTGAGCATATAATTGTAGGTCATCGGCATACAGATGATACGCATTTTGAATATTTTTCGTTAAGAGGTTGATAAAAACAGAAAATAAAAGAGGAGAAAGAATACCGCCTTGAGGGACACCAGTCTCCAAGTCACACCAATTCGATGAAGCTTCACCGATGCGTACAGATTGCTGGCGCCCTCGAAGATATGAAGAAAACCATTCCAGTGGTACGTCAGAGATCATAAGATGGGAGAGGACACATAGAAGGATATCGTGACCGACGGTATTAAAAGCGTTAGAGAAGTCTACCAAAACCATCACCGTGACTTTGGTATCCTCCATACCTGCTCGAATATCGTCAGTCACTTTAAGAAGTGCCGTGGTAGTACTGTGTTTAGGTCTAAAACCAGATTGCAGGGGACTTAACAAGCTATTGGAAAGTATGAAATGTGAAAGCTGTTTCTGAACACAGGACTCCAGTACTTTGGATAAGAAAGGAAGGATAGAAATAGGACGGTATTGGGTAGGGAGAGTGGGATTGGTGACCTTAGGGAGTGGATGGACATAAGCTTTACGCCATATGGAGGGGAATGTTCCGGAATTAAGGGAAAAGTTGACTATGTGCGTAATTGCAGGAAGGAGGTTATCCAGGATAGTAGTAATCATCCGTCGGCTGATACCATCACAGCCAACAGCATTCGATTTAATGGAGGTCTTTGGCTTAGGGAATTCCATAATTGCCTTGTACTTTTCCTCAGTTGGGCATATTCCTTGGCTCGTTGTATGATAACCTAAGAAATCTATTTCGCTCTTGAGAAAGTCACATTTTTCGAGATTAATAGTTACTCCATTCTCCTGTAAGCGTTTGAAAACCGTGTCCAAATGCTGATAATGCAAAAGCTCATTGTCTGAAGCTATAAGGCAATCGTCAACAAAGACGAATACGAAGTCTAAATCTCTGAATAGAGAGTCCATGAATCGTTGGAATGTTTGCGCTGCATTGCGTAGACCAAAAGGCATTTTTAAATATTCAAAAAGTCCAAAAGGAGTGATAATGGCAGTTTTTTCCACATCTTGCACAGGAATACAGGGGTGGGCCTTCCGAATATCGATTTTGCTAAAGATTTTTTTCTTCTCTAATATATAAGTGAAATCTGTCAATCGTGGAAGTGGGTATTTATCAGGTACAGTCACGTTATTGAGCATTCGATAATCTCCACATGGTCTCCATTTGCCATTCTTTTTCTTAACCATATGTAAAGGACTGGCCCATGGGCTGTCCGAAGGGCGACAAATGCCAAGCAAGAAACAGTTCTGATTTATTATAATTTTCGAAAGTTCGGTGGTAGCGGTGTGAGAGGAGATGCCTTTTAGGATGATCATTGGTTTAAGTATTTTACTTGGTTCAGCCGAGATGTGGGCTGCCTGGTTGATTTTTGCCAGGGCTACGTCTCTTTGCTCAGCACTGGCAAACTCGACCCGTAGCTTATTATTGGATACGTATTTAACGTCTACCGGGGAAAAATCCGTGAAAGTTACCTTAGACCGGAATAATTTGTGGGTTTCTTGCGGAGAGAATACCTCGGTTTTGGACGCGACGATATGGCTGGGTTTGGTGGTTGGCAGAAGGGGGCTGTGTTGCGGCGACAGTGGAATATAGGGGGCGGGGATGGATTGGGTTGAGGTTCTTTTTTAAGGCAAAAATGTCGGTCTTAAGAAGGACTAGTTTTGAGCTCCTCATATTTGGTAGTCTGAGATTTTTCGATGGAAGGATTGGGTGATAGTGGTAGATTTACTGGTGTGGGCCTCGATTTCATCAAAGATGGCCAGGATGGCTAACTTATTTTCTTTCTTTAAGCTCTTTCCCTCCGTGAGCAGCTTACGGGCTTTTGTGATTTTAGCGGAGATAAAATTGCTTGGGTTAGGGGTAAGGTGGGTGTCTTCATTGTCTTCTTCGGCTGACTTGAGGTTGTCGTTGAGTCCTTCTTCGTCAGACAAAATCAACGAGTCGTTGTCTCGAGGCAGAGGTTGAGAAAAAAAGCCATCTTAAAGTGTTTAGATGCAGAAAATTTTGGTATATAAAGTCCTAATGTATACCGTCAAGGGTATCTATCTGATGCTCTAAAGGAGATCTTTCGAATGGAAAAATAATAATTTTTGACCGCCCCCTACCATTAACTAGTGTACGGGAGGGTGGGCGTTAATTAACGAATTAGAATTTGTAGTTGAAAGTTAGGGTTTATACCAAATAACTCAAAGATCGTGTGTCTTACAACCGCAAATAGGATGTTGGCGGATGCGTTTCTTTGAGTTTTTGATATTAAAATTATAAAAACTATATGGACTATGTAAAAATAATAAGTAAATGACCAAAAACTATGTTTTCAGTACAAAGTACACAGAAACTATTGTTTAGAGTAGATTTTAGAAATATATATGTTTATTATAATGAAAACAAAGTTACTTTATCTATTGGGGGGGGGGGGGGGTAATATTACAAAAAGAATTATTGAAATCGTATGTTTGAGGATTGAGATATACGAAATGTATGGGCAAAAATTACACGCCACGTAACCTCGGTTTTGGTGATGAAAAATCTAAAATTGCAAATATCTTTAGAAATACAGGTGCCATCACCGTGTATGCGGTGTCGTTAGATACGTCTCGACGAGAGCTAACCGGTGAGTAAATACACAAACTAGGGTACTGTAGAAAAATAATTAGGTATCACTGAAAAACTAGAATTTGTAGTTGAAAGTTAGGGTTTATACCAAATAACTCAAAGATCGTGTGTCTTACAACCGAGACTTCTTCGACCTTTGCGAACCTGTTGGCTAACGGCCATGTCTATGAGGAGGAGCTCCTTAGTACCACGGTACCCAACCCTACATCCATTCTCAGCAGGATCTAAAACATGATTAACATATAAATGCTCATTTAATTGTGACACCAGAATGGATGTAAGGAGCTTATATATAGTGGGTAAGCACGTGATGGGTCGATAATTCTTAGGATCCGTGGTACTACCAGTTTTATGGAGCAGAAAAGTGATACCGTTTGTCATAAAAGGTGGGAGGGAGCCAGTAACGATAGCTTCTTGGAATTGAGTAGCTAAGCACGCATGCGAGCTTCGAAACCACTTTAGCCAGAAATTATGCAGTCCATCCGGCCCAGGACTTTTCCAGTTATGAGTCGGGCGAACCGCATTCCCCACATCAGAGGGGGTAATTTTAATAGCTTGCATAGGCTGCAAGTGTTCACATGAGCGCTTAACTATATCAATCCATTGTCCATCGGTGTGACGGATGGGCGCTGACAAAATATTTTTCCGAAATGAGGACATTTCGTCCATATTTCGTAAACAGCCATCAGTCACACTACTGGAAGTTCCCTCCCACCTTCGATACACTTTTCTTTGGTCACTTTGGAAAAATCGATTTTGGTGAAACCTATCCGCCCGTTCCTTGTACCGCCGTATACGGTTAGCCCACGCAGAAACTTTCTGCTTCAGGAAGTCTATGCGTTCCGTGACACAGGCAGTATAATCACGCGGTATTGTACCTGTACCGGCGAATGCCTGTGTCACATAACGCATAACTCTCGGGCGATTGTTTCCCGACCTGAAGCAGATTAGCATGCCGATGGTCACTCTAGCTGCTGAGATACGTCGCTCGATTCTTTCTTGCCATGCTGATTTGACAGCGATGGGTCGTGTGGACTTATTGGGTCCTGAAAACCAAACATGGGCCCCAATCTAGGCTAGATCCAAAATATGGTTCTAGCATGCAATCTAGAGCGACCACCAGCGTCATATTACATTATAATATTATTATTATTATAAGGAAAGAATATATCAATTCCAACAAAGGCGAATTGGCAACCACTTGAGCTTTAAGCAGAATGATGAAACGTGATCATATTTGCGAAGAAGAAATATGAATCTTATACAAAGGTTTTGGAGACGCTCAAGTTTATCCAGTTGTTCTTCTGTGAGATCTAGATAGCTGGCATCGGTGTAGTCGAGAATAGGTAAGAGCAGTTTTAGTGGTAATCGGGAGGAAGTTGCGTAGGCGCCTGAGGGAACGTGCTGTTCCGAAAAGTTTACCACTAACATTTTTGAGATGAAGATATTTGACGTTATTGCTGATAAGGATAACGGTCCCGTCAAAGATGATTTGGGGGAGTTGAGACCAGTCCACTTTTGAAATCATTCGAGAGCTGCCAACTACTATAGCCTGGGTCTTAGGTGGATTGATTTTAAGACCGAAGCTATTACTCCACGTCTTTATACGAGCTAAGTCGCTATATTAAAAAATAAATTGTAGTATTTCACTTCACTGACTCACGTATTGACCCAAGGAGACTCATTTAAATCTGGCAACTACGAATGAGTACCTTCGTCGACGTAAAAAAAAAACAGATTTGGTAACATATTTAATAAAAATAGACTTAATAGTTTGTAATACACTCACTTTCCTTCCGGCCAAACCACACTCTCCACCCAGGGTACATAGTAGGACACTTTGGTGAACAGGTCAGGTGAAGAGCAATCTGTGTCAAACGACAAAAATGCGGCGACAGTCGACACGCAGGGTGAGTCGACGCTGCGCACCGCGGCAGAGTCTCCGGCGTTATGCTGTGGGCGACACCATAACGTGAACGCCTAATGCCATCTTATCAGACTACTCTTATTATTAGCGTGTAGCTGTATTTAAAGGATTAAGTGAACTAATATATCCTACTTACAAGCTGGGTTTAGTTGCCTTTTATAGTACGCGGTTGTTTACAGTGAGCGGTAGAGTAGTATTTTTTTCCTTGTGAGTACGGGATAGAACATAACATTTTATTACCGCACGCTTGAAATAAACATACAGAATTAAGTACGCTTGGTAGTAAAACATACTGATTGGCCTGGCGAGCTACCACCTTCATATGTAAGTCCAGTGCCAAGTAAGTTTCATTGGAGCTAGTGAATTACGCGTCCAATATAATAAAGTGTTTAAGAGGTGTTGACACTGCCTTGGTCCTGCATTGCCTCGGATGCTCACGCAAAACCGTACTGACGGTTTCCACACAGCATGTGCAAAAGTGTAGCATCACTATTTGTTTTTTGTGTCACTAACACTAATTTTAAGCTCATGGGCAGGGAGGATGGGTTGGCCACGCGTAAGGGATACAAGCCTCCGCTATTGCAGGCATTCATAGGGCATGTCAACCGTTTACAATCAGGAGGGCCGGACGCTTATCTGCTGACATATTTGTGTCAAATATCAATCGAACTGTCGGACTAGTCAACATCTTATCATCAAACAGTCTCGTACCGCCTATCTTCCTTACTTTAAAGTAACTTAACACACGAAGATACTCTTCATCTGAGAATAAGTGGCTTCCTTAGCCTTTAGTTGCTTTTAATGGTTTCAATAATTGCCTTGAGGTAGAAACAGAATCCGCACAGTGCAAGACTCGAGACTAGTCTGTCCTCAACACTACTTTTGAGTTACGAGCGAGAGCCGTCAGCTCATGACTTACTTTACATGACTCCGTAATGGCAGCACTATGTCCTACGCACACGTGTACGCTGTGGTTGTGTCCGGTATATGTCGCGGAACAGTTTTCCTTGGTGTATTGCTGCATTGTCACCTGGAACAACAAGGAAGGAAATAGTAACTTACTTTTAGATAGATAGATAGGTTCACTTTATTGCACATCACAGAATGAAACTTAGGTGTATAGACATCCTCGGGGCCGCGGCGGCAGTGTGAGAAGTGTCCTCTACTGCCGCCATGTACAAGCGGCTCCGGGATGACAGCGATCTGTTTGTGGCGCAGTCGCTGTGCCGTACTGGCAGGAGTCGGCAATAGGGGAGGGCAATCCAAAAGAGCCCTCCTAGGGTACGTGTCCCGACCCTGGGACATGGCGCAAAAGGGGGGTACCGGAGCAGCAAACCCGCGTTCCCGGGACCCCCCCATCAGGCGCCAAGAGAAGTCCACGGCAGGTAGGTTTAGTCGGTGCAAGTCCGACATACCCACCCGCAGACACTTTTTGCGGGTGGCATGCGAAGGCATTCCCCCTGCCTTAACAAAAAAAAAAGGTGTATAGACATAGTTTCAATTTATGTACAATTGGCGGTTTTATCGCATAAGAGCGATTTCTTCCAGACAACCGTTGGATGGACTAGATTAGCAATTGAGAAAAGTGGCTAGCAATGTACTGTAAAATAAATTTAAATGCGATTTAAATAGATACTCAAATACATAGACTAAATAAATATATATATATATATCTATGTTAATAAAATACCTAAATAATAATATATATCAATATATACATAATATAAATAAATAAGAAAAGAAACAGTAGCAGGTTTATGATCTAAAGAGTCAGGTAATGATTCTTTACTGAATTTTTAAAAGTGGTAATAGTCTGAGCGCGTTTTATAGACAATGGCAGGGCATTCCGCAGACGAGCTGCTTGAACCGTAAATGATTTATCGAGGAAATCTGTGGAATGTCCCGATATTCTAAGTTGCAGATGCTCCGATGATCTTAAGGGCCTCAAATGTGAATCACATAGGAACTCAAATCTTTCCTTAATATAGTGGGGACTAGCAGGATTGAACAAAATATTGTAAAGCAGAGAGAGAATATGAGTATTTCGGCGGAGTCTTATAGGGAGCCACTTGAGTTTTTTACGGAATTCGGATACATGATCATATTTGCGTAGGCCAAATATGAATCTTATGTAGAAGTTTTGGAGACGCTCAAGTTTATCAAGTTTCCGTGAGATCTAGATAGCTGGCATCTGTGTAGTCGAGTACTGGGAGAAGGAGGGATTGAGCAAGCTCAATTTTAGTGGTGGTAGGGAGAAAGATCCGTAGTCTACGCAGTAGTCCTGCAGTTGCATATAACCTGCGGCTTGTCTGTTGCAGTTGAGGACCCCAAGAGAGAGATGTGTCAAAATAGATCCCCAAATTTCTCACTGTGGTACTGTACGGTATAAAAGTATTGTCAAAAACTACTCGTGGAAGTTGCGACCAGTCAAGTGAAGTGATTTTTCGCGGACTGCCAATAACAATTACCTGACTTTTTGATGGGTTTACGTGAAGTCCATAGGCTTTGCTCCAATAAGAAATATGCTCCAAGTCTTTATTTACTATAGCCACACCATTTGAGATGGTTTCTAATGAAGCTTGTGTGTATACTTGGAGGTCGTCTGCATAAAGGTGGTAGGAAGAATCTAAATGACAGGAAATAGAATTAATAAATATTGAAAATAGTAGTGGAGACAGAACGCCACCCTGAGGCACGCCAGCGCTCGTACTGCACCAAGATGACATAGCATCATCAATGCGAACACGTTGCCGGCGACCATCCAGGTAACTGCGAAACCAGTCAATTGCCGTAGGAGATATGTTAAGAGAGCCAAGTAGTATGCCAAGAAGAATATCAAAATCAACGGTATTAAATGCATTGCTAAAATCAAGCAACGCTAGTACCGTTAATTTTCCACACTCCATACCTTGCCTGATATCCTCCGTAATATTGACTAGAGCTATGGTGGTACTGTGACCGGGACGGAATCCGGATTGATAGGGATTGAGGAGGTTATTAGAATAAAGGTAGGAATTCAGTTGATTGTGGATTAGGCGTTCTAGGACTTTGGAGAGAAAAGGAAGTATAGAAATGGGCCGAAATTCTGAAAAGGATGTTGGGTTTGGCTTCTTGGGCAGAGGAGTAATTTGAGCATCTTTCCAAGTGGATGGAAAGACACTAGTCGATATGGAAAAATTAAGGATATGACACAGAATAGGAAGGATTTCAACAAGGATAGGAATTATCATATTACGGCTGATATAGTCACATCCAACAGAGTTGGATGTTATAGATAGTACACTCTTCTCAACATCACAAGCGGAAAATTGACTAAAGACAAATGCGGGATAGTTAGGGGTAGGCAGAGAAGAAAGGTGACGTAGCGTCGTAGCTTTGATAGTCCCATCGAAATTGGACGAAGTCGAGAAATGTTTATTAAGTTTGTTAATATCTATATCTTTGGGAATACCAGTTTGGCGTTGTCTACCAACCCCCATTGATTGAAGAAATTTCCAGACCCGAGCTGGATCTCCGTTCTGTACAGATTCCTGAATATGCTGGCGTTGCGCTTTCCTACATACTTTATTGCAGCGATTCCTAATAATAATAATAATATAATAATAATAAATTTTATTCAAGAAATAATGTGTACAAAATTATATCTACTTACTTTAAAATAATTAATACTAAGCTATAGACAATTTGTGCCTGTACTAGGTTAAACCTGTACCACAGGCGTTCTAACGGCTTAAAAGGTATACTTATTCTTTATTAAAAATTTAAAACAATATTTAATTGTACATAAAAATTCAAAGACCTAAGATATAATGTTAAAAAAATTAACTTATTTTAGAATACTAAATAATCCCTCAGTCTCATCATAGCTCAATTTTTGTAAAAAATTGCTGACTATTTTATTACAATTTGTATAGTTAAGGTTATATATAGATAGTGACTTATTTATTTTATTGTAAAGATATGGTCCGAGAAAAGGATAAAATCTGTTTGTATAAATAAACTTTGACTCTGATGCACTAGTGCAGATAATATCTTTCCGTCTCTTGGTGTTAGTAAGGTTAGCATTGTAAGAGAGTGTTGTGTGTTGTTTTAAAATTGCATGTTTAATAAATAGTTGGCGGACAGTTAAAACGTTGCATTTTTCATACAGAAGGCACGTAGGAAAAAGGAAAGGTCGAAAAGTTGCAACTTTTAGTATTGCTCTTTGGGCACGTTCAATGGTTAACATTAATGTTTTTGGAGCACCACCCCAGGAAGTAATGCAGTATTGAATAATAGATTGACATAATGCCTGATAGACTAGTCTAATCAATTTCATATCAGCAATATGCCGTAGCTTTTTAAATACGAATATGAGTTTCCGTACACGGTTTGACAAGGCAAGGATATGTTGTTTAAAAGATAGAGTTTCATCGATAATAACACCAAGGTACTTAATGCTATTTGTGTTAGCAATAACTGGACAGTCGCAAGGAACCAAGGGACTGGGACAATAGTGTGCATATAGGTTATCTTGTTTAGGAAGTCTGTGGTTTTTACGCATGCCAAAATTTATAAACATTGTCTTTTCAGCATTTAATGTTAGCAGATTATTTCTAAGCCATTTATTTATTACATTAAACCCATGTTGTACGTAATAATGAACCGCAGTAGTGTTTGAAGCAGAAAAAATTAATGCTGTGTCATCAGCATAGGAAATTACTTTTCCATGGTCTAACTTTAAGGAACACAGATCATTTATGTAAATCAGGAATAGGGTAGGGCCCAGTATACTCCCCTGGGGAATTCCAAAAGCAGGAATATTTACGTCCCTACTGGTGAATTGGTCAATTTTAACACATTGAGTACGGTCATTTAAATAGCTTGCGAAGAGTTTCAACTGGGTGCCCCTAATTCCTAATGCCTCTAACTTGGATAGAAGGTTAGGAATAGACACGGTGTCGAATGCCTTCGCTAGATCAAGGAAAATACCAGTTACTAGGTTCCCTTTTCCCAGTTCCTCTGTGACAAAATCAGTTAAATGTTCAATCGCGTCTGATGTGGATAAATTAGCTCTAAAACCAAATTGCATGTTTGAAAGCAAAGAGTTCTTTTCTAGATATAAGACAAGTCTATTGTTTATTATTTTTTCTAGAATTTTGGAAAAGGAAGGTAGTAACGAAATTGGCCTGTAATTAGTTACAAGATCCCTACTCCCTGATTTGTGAATGGGAATAACTACGGCTTTTTTGAGGCATTTGGGAAAAATTCCATCAGAGAGGCAGGTTTGAAAAATGAAAGTTAAGGGAGGGACTAGGATGTGCTTAAATCTTTTGAGAATATTATTACTAATGTTATCCCAACCCGCTGCGCAATTGTTTTTTAACCCTACAATAATTCGTTCTACTTCAGATTCATCTGTGTCTAACAGAACAAAAGATTTCCCACTATGGAGTTGAGTCCTTGTAGAAGAATAACCAGTCAAGTTAACGTTTTGCTCTTTTATTTTATCCCCGAGTTCCTTTCCAACGTTTGCAAAAAACTTATTAGCGTTGTCAGCAGCGATAATCGGTGAGGAGTGAGTGCGTAGTAAACTTGAAGACGATTTATGCTGGTTAGAAGAAAAGGTAGTGGATTTTATAACTTTCCAAAGTTGTTTACTATTTGAACCTGCTTCATAAAGTTGTTTTTTGTCAAATTCAATTTTAATTTTTTTCAACAAGTTATTACAGAAATTTCTGTATCTTTTGTAAGATAATTGTAATGTATAATTATGTGGAGATTGCTTAACTCTTTTGTGTAATTTATCTCTGTGACGTATACAACGTAAAAGGCCCGGTGTGATCCATGGCTTAATGTTAATATTTTTCCTACTCAATCTAATTATAGTTGTATTACGTAAAATTGCTTCTTGCAGTTTATTAATCACGTATAACAATGCCGTATTAGCATCAGCAGAATAGTAAACTGGGTCAAAATTAATATTGCACAAATCACATTCAAGGTTACACATGTTTATGTGTGATTTTTGTTGCGATTGCATAAACTGTTTACGCAGCGATAATTCAAGTGTAGTTAGAACTGGATAGTGATCAGTTATTGTGGCGTTGGTAACAAGGGTCAAGCTTGGTAATTTAGCTTTAAGCAAGACGTGATCTAAACAAGAACCACTCTGGTGAGTTGGAAAAGTGTGGGAAGGCAAAAGCCCATGAAACGCACTTAAATTAAGGTAGTTTTCCATCCCTGCATCGATGTTTTCAGGATTTATGTTAATGTCTATGTACTTCCGTTTGTTAGTGTCATTGGGTCGAGATTTTAGTTTTGATTTGGCTATTACTTTTTTGTTTAGTAGGATTTTAATTAGGCGTAGGACATACTATTGAGCCTAAGAGTGCGTGCAAATACATGTGCATTCTTTATTCCCTCACACACGATACACGTAATAATGCTATATTCATACATCCGTGATCCAAATAACACTTAATAAAATAATGAAAGCAACAAAATATTTTGAATTAGTCCGTCCGTGCGGTCTGTTTGGTCACATATATTTTTAATATCCTTAAATAAATAATAAATAGCAAGTTACTAAGCTATTATTGTTACATTTAGCTATTGTATATTAAAATTAAAGAATTGAAAACAACGAGCAGTTGGCTAGCGCAAAAGGCTCTCAACCAGTAGTTTAATTTAAGCGACTAATACCTGAGGGCATCCTTAAATGTGTCTTATATGTTTCGAGATTTAATCCTGGAAGCTTTTGATTTTGGGCTGTACTACCAATGACCCAACATTACTTTTATAATGATAATAATGGCCACTCTAGGGAGACTAGCCATCTGCGCGGACCTTATTATAATGATAATAATGGCCACTCTAGGGAGACTAGCCATCTGCGCGGACCTTATTATAATGATAATAATGGCCACTCTAGGGAGACTAGCCATCTGCGCGGACCTTATTATAATGATAGTAATGGCCACTCTAGGGAGACTAGCCATCTGCGCGGACCTTATTATAATGATAGTAATGGCCACTCTAGGGAGACTAGCCATCTGCGCGGACCTTATTATAATGATAGTAATGGCCACTCTAGGGAGACTAGCCATCTGCGCGGACCTTATTATAATGATAGTAATGGCCACTCTAGGGAGACTAGCCATCTGCGCGGACCTTATTATAATGATAGTAATGGCCACTCTAGGGAGACTAGCCATCTGCGCGGACCTTATTATAATGATAGTAATGGCCACTCTAGGGAGACTAGCCATCTGCGCGGACCTTATTATAATGATAATAATGACCACTCTAGGGAGACTAGCCATCTGCGCGGACCTTATTATAATGATAGTAATGGCCACTCTAGGGAGACTAGCCATCTGCGCGGACCTTATTATAATGATAGTAATGGCCACTCTAGGGAGACTAGCCATCTGCGCGGACCTTATTATAATGATAGTAATGGCCACTCTAGGGAGACTAGCCATCTGCGCGGACCTTATTATAATGATAATAATGACCACTCTAGGGAGACTAGCCATCTGCGCGGACCTTATTATAATGATAATAATGGCCACTCTAGGGAGACTAGCCATCTGCGCGGACCTTATTATAATGATAGTAATGGCCACTCTAGGGAGACTAGCCATCTGCGCGGACCTTATTATAATGATAATAATGACCACTCTAGGGAGACTAGCCATCTGCGCGGACCTTATTATAATGATAATAATGGCCACTCTAGGGAGACTAGCCATCTGCGCGGACCTTATTATAATGATAGTAATGGCCACTCTAGGGAGACTAGCCATCTGCGCGGACCTTATTATAATGATAGTAATGGCCACTCTAGGGAGACTAGCCATCTGCGCGGACCTTATTATAATGATAGTAATGGCCACTCTAGGGAGACTAGCCATCTGCGCGGACCTTATTATAATGATAATAATGACCACTCTAGGGAGACTAGCCATCTGCGCGGACCTTATTATAATGATAATAATGGCCACTCTAGGGAGACTAGCCATCTGCGCGGACCTTATTATAATGATAGTAATGGCCACTCTAGGGAGACTAGCCATCTGCGCGGACCTTATTATAATGATAGTAATGGCCACTCTAGGGAGACTAGCCATCTGCGCGGACCTTATTATAATGATAATAATGACCACTCTAGGGAGACTAGCCATCTGCGCGGACCTTATTATAATGATAGTAATGGCCACTCTAGGGAGACTAGCCATCTGCGCGGACCTTATTATAGAGCCCAAGTGCGTCCGCAAACACTTTGTATTCCATCACTCTAATGGTAGGAAATTGTAAAAACTTAAAGAAAAAAGACATTACAGATAGTTTCACTGAGATGTTAGAATTAGACTGTAATAAGATAATATTGTGTGCCTTCCCCTATGTGTCCAATGTGCCTGATAGTACAAATAATTATATCCACAAGCTAAATATGCACCTACAGTTTTCGGTTAGCCATTATAGTGATAAATTTATATTTTTGGACACAAATAGTTTTATAGATTCTTGTAGGGTAACCATGAGTAAAGATACTGTCTCAAGAAAATTTTTGAACATACTTGCAAGTTTAGTAGCGGCACATATTAACTCAGTCATAAGTAGTATGATGAAGTCACTTTTTTACCATCTTTTAGTAATGTTATTAAAATCAATTTAGTTAGTTGTTTAAACATTTCAAACGAATCATATGTAGATATACTTTGCATAACAGAGCACAATATGACACATGGAGACAGCTTACACTTAAATATACTTAATTATAAACTAGCATGCTTTTCGATGCGAGACTCTAGAAATGGAGGCTCATGCATACTTGTCAATCAGCTACACACATATAAACCAATTGATTTACAATTATTCTGCATTCCCAACATTATAGAATGTTGTGCATTAGAGCTAACAGAGCATAAATTGATAGTGATCTGCATTTATAGGCCTCCGAGAACCAATAATGACATGGTTGAGATATTTCTTAACAAATTAGAAGGTATCTTAAGAAAATGCAGCAAAAATTGTAATAAAAAAATAGTCCTTTGTGGTGACTTCAACATTGACACACTATCTATGACAAAACTTTGCCAGGAGTTTAGTACTCTTCTTATGAACTACAATCTTAAAATTGGTATACATCAACCTACACGGCTATCCAGTGGTAAATGTATAGATAATATAATGCACAATATTAAAGGTAGTAAATGTGAGGTCCTTGATCTGGCATTATCTGATCACACTGCACAAATAATAAAGTGTCCAATTAAAAAAACTTGCTCCATTAAATATTGGTTTATTTTAAAGCGTGACTATTCTACTGATAACATGGCAAAGTTTATTGAATGTCTTAAGAGTCTCAGCTTTAGTGAAGTGTTAGAATGTAGTAACGCTAAACAAGCATTTAACTGTTTTTATGACATATTCAAACTTTTCTACGATCTATGCTTTCCTATTCAAAAACGAAAAATGTCGCTACGAAAACGACCGACATGGAACTCTAAAGGTATCAGGTTAAGTTGTAAACGAAAAAGAGAACTACTATGGCAATATAGGCGTGCCCCAAATACCAAAAATAAACAAACGCTAAAACAGCACTCCGATCGATTAAAAAAAATCATATTACTGACTCAGAAGACCAAAAATGAGTATTTTATTAACAAATCCAAAAATAAATCAAAAGCATCTTGGAAAGTTATAAATAAAAATAAAAATATTTTTCCCAAAGATAATGTAAGCACACGTATTAAAATTAATGACACTTATATTAATAACCCCAAATCAATTGCTGATGCTTTCAACAATTATTTTTCACACATTGTTAAACCGACCAATCATAAAACAATAACATATTCAAACATTGGCATTAGCACAAATTCATTATTTATGGCACCCACAACTCCCCTTGACATTTTTAATATAATTAATTCTTTAAACAACACTACTTGCCACGGATATGATGGAATTTTTACTAATGTAGTTAAAAAAATATCGATTTATATTGCGCCAATTATGAGTCATGTTATTAATCTTTGTATTGAGCATGGTTATTTTCCTGATAAACTAAAAGTGTCTATCATTAAACCTATCCATAAAAAAAGGTGACAAAAAGGAAATAGGGAATTACAGGCCAATAGCTCTGATCCCCATATTCTCAAAAATATTTGAAAAGGTAATTTACGATAGTCTGTATACCTACTTAGAAAAATACAACCTTATAGCTAAAGAAAAATATGGATTCCGAAAGCGCAGATCAATAAACATGGCTATCTACGAGTTCATGAACAAAGTTGTAACTAATGTTGACACAAAAACCCCAGTCGTGGCCCTCTTTATGGATATGTCTACAGCGTTTGATCATGTAGATCATATAATTCTCATCAATAAACTAGAGCGATATGGAGTAAGGGGCAATTCACTACAACTGCTGAAATCGTATTTAGACAACCGTACCCAAGTCACTTCTATCAACAGAATTAACACTGTTACTAAAACTGACACCACATACCTTTCAAGTCCTGCAATGACTACCTATGGTGTTCCCCAAGGAAGCATACTTGGTCCCTTATTGTTCAATATGTACATTAATGACATGCCCAAAGTCTTCAACAATAAAATTATTCTTTTTGCTGATGACAGTACCATATTATTTTCCAGCAATGACATTAGTTCTCTCCAAAATAATATTAACACTGACCTCCAAAATATAATTGAATGGCTATTAACTAATAATCTAAAAGTAAACCTTGACAAAACAAAAATAATGACATTTAATGAAAAAACAAATATACCTAAATTGACCATACAGTATGACAACAATGCGATCAATGAGACGAATAATGCAAGATTCCTTGGGCTTCAAATTGACAGCCATTTAACATGGAAGTCGAACCAAATCGAATCTCTATGTAAAAAATTAAACCAATTCTCATACGCTCTATATCAGTTATCCAAAGCAGTAAACCGGTATACTGTGTTGGTTGCGTATAATGCATACGTAGCCTCAAACATTAGATACGGCATAATATACTGGGGCAACTCAACAGACAGGGACGTTGCTTTTAAAGCCCAAAAGAAATGTTTACGTTCTTTTCTAAAACTGAAATCGACTGATAGTTGTGAACCTTTCTTTAAGGATTTAAAATTACTCACTCTACCATCCATATACATATTTGAGATGTGCGTATTTGTCAAGAGTAACATTCATCTATTTGAAACTCTTGGCTTTAGACGTCATCCAAATACCATTCGTGCTACACCCCACAATACAGCCTTATACGCAAAAAGTGTCCTTGGTATGACGTCAAAAATTTTCAATAAAATACCGCCACCCATCCGAAATCAGGAATGCATTGACTCATTTAAAAAATGTTTGTTTGAGTTGTTAGTGCAGAGATGTTACTACTCAATCTCAGACATCATAGATGATAAGCAAAGTTATAAAGGTTCCACTTATTAGTTTCCTTGACATGTGTAATGTGTAATAAAATGTAATGTGTAATTAAAATTATTATAAAGATTTTATGTCGACCAATTCAGTTTTGTACGCCGATTATATTCGGCAAAACATAGCGGAATTATATTTTATATTAAGACCAATGTATTGTATACCTATGTTTATCAAAACAAATAAATGATTACTGATTACTGAAAAACATGTAAGCATGACAATAGAGAAGTGTGATAACTTTCTAATTCTATCACATCAAAATATAAACCACTTCTCTGACAAAATTCTAGACATAGAACTTTTTAATGAAAAATATGAAATAGATATCCTTTGTTTTACAGAAACATGGCTGAAGGCACACAAGATGGCTTTTAGTGTCTGTGGGTATAGGGTCGCCAGCTTTTATAATAGGGTTTCGGCAGAGGGTGGTGGAGTACTGATACTACTTCGAGACCAAATTAAATTTAAAGAACGTAAAGATATATGCCAACTATCTATTGAGCGTGTGTGTGAGGTGGCATGTGTAGAGACGCAGTTTTATTGTATAATATGTGTGTATAGACCACCAGCATCCGATTTAAAGCTTTTTACAGCAACAATAGAAGACATTCTTAGAAAAATTAAAAGTAAAAAAAAAAATCCTTGTATGTGGTGATTTTAATATGAACATTTTAGCAGATTCACCTGAAATAAACATATTTCTATCTGTATTTCGGTCCTTTAACCTTAAATGCTTGTTCTCTGAGGCCACGAGAGTCACATCCACATCTGTTACTTGCATTGATAACATAATTACCAACTTTGATGTCTCTGAGAAGTGTTTGGTGGCTGGTGTTCGCTCTGACCATAAATGCCAAATAGTAAAGATAAAAAATGAGATAAATATAAATAAACAAAAAATTAGTTTTAGACCTTTAACAAAATCTAATTTGGGAAAGTTCAGTAACAACCTGGAGAATAGTTTGTGCCATCTATTGCCAAACAAAAGTAACCCTAACGATATGTACACTACATTATTCCACTGTATTTGCAAAGAATTTAATAAAGCTTGTAAAATAAAAAACATAACGGTTGACAGTAATAAGATACAATTTAGTTCTTGGGCAACTCAAGGCATTAGACTGAGTAGAGATTTTTTATTTGAGTTGTATGACAGAAGGTCCTATAACCCTGATGTCAATTTTATTAATTATGTTAGAAATTATTCAAAAATGTTTAAAAAGGTTTGCATTCAAGCTAAATTTTTATATATAAGAGATAAAATTAAAAAAATCTGATAATAAAATAAAATCAGCTTGGCAAATAATGAATACTGAAACTGGTAAAAGTAGATCAAGAGATCAAACATCAGCATTGAATATTGGTGATGAACTGGTTTCAGACAAGCTTACATTGCCAATTTTTTAGCTGCTTTTTTTGCAAATATACCCGTGGATATTACTAAGTGTCTCGCATCATCACCAGATGTGGCTGAACTCTTTTTAAATCAAAGCGTAAAACAAACTGTGCCTAACTTTAGTTTTAAATCCGTAACAAGTGATGATATTATAAAAGCTTTTAAGAGTATTAAAAGGAAAGGCACAGAAGATTTGTGGGGACTGTCTGTTAAAGCAATTGAATCAATCATACTAAACATTGCTACAATCCTTGCAGCCATCTTCAATGGCTGTATAAGTGATGGTGTCTTTCCCGATTTAATGAAAATAAGTAAGATAATACCCATTTTCAAGGCAGGTTGTTTTTTTTGTTTGTTTGTTCAAAAAATGCCACGAATTATAGGCCTATCTCAATACTGCCAGCTTTAAGTAAAATATTTGAAAAGCTGATGCTCAGCCAAATGTAGTCGCACTTTAACGTGAATGAGATATTGCATAACAAGCAGTTCGGGTTTACAAGGGGCCGCTCTACTCAGGATGCAGGTTGCACAGGTCAATATTGGAGGCTTGGGAGGGATCACAAGATGCGCTGGGAGTTTTCTGTGATCTCTCTAAGGCTTTCGATTGCGTTGATCATCGTACGCTCGTTGTTAAACTGAAGTACTATGGAATATCTGGCACATCTCTTGATCTTGTGATGTCCTATTTATCGGGGCGACAACAGATGGTTTCGATAGGCGGTGTCACTTCGGCACGTCATCCTGTGAAAATGGGGGTGCCCCAAGGATCTATATTGGGCCCATTTTTATTTCTAGTTTATATAAATGATCTCCCTTATCTGGTAGAGAAAGTATCAGACATATTTCATATTTAAAGTAAATAGAAAGGATAAAGATCTTATTGAGCATAATAAAACACTCAGCTTTATATCAGAATGGTTTTCGGCAAATAATCTCTTGTTAAATGCAGGGAAAACTAAATGCATCAGGTTCTCATTGCCGAATGTGACTCAAATTGTACCAACAGTTGCACTCAATGCGAAAATATTAGATTTAGTCCCATCGACCGTATTTTTAGGATTGACACTTGATTCAAAATTGCAATGGGGTCCTCAGATTGAAAAGTTAGCAGGTAAATTAAGTTCGGCTTCCTATGCTGTCTGGAAAATAAGGCAATTGTCAGATGAACAAACTGCTAGATTAGTGTATTTCGCGTACTTTCATAGCATTATGTCGTATGGCATTCTGCTGTGGGGTTCGGCGGCTGACATAGGTACTATTTTTGTATTGCAGAAAAGAGCAGTCAGAGCCATTTATGGTTTAGGCAGTCGCGATTCTTTGCGAAATTTGTTTAAAGAAATAAATATACTTACTGTGCCATCGGAATATATATATATCAGAATATAATGTTTTTTAGAAAAAATATTCATAATTACAAAAAGAAAAGTGAACTGCATAATATAAATACTAGGAATAAAAACAAACTAGCCATGCCAGGCTTTAGAGTAAGCAAAACTAATAAATCATTTTTAGGAAATTGTATTAGGTTTTATAACAAGCTTCCTACTCAAATTACTGATCTGCCTGACACAAGTTTTAAAACACATATTAAACGTATACTTATGGCTAGGGGTTATTACACCACTAAAGAGTACATCGATGACAAAGACGTCTGGCTCTCACTTCCTACCTGCACATTGCTCGCTGGAGATCTTGTAGCCATATAGACATGACTGATCTGCTGTATTACGTGAACTATCTGTAAATGATTGCTATCATATACTTAATTTAAAATTATTGACTCTGTCTCAAAATAATGTTATTGTTTCGAAGTTTTTCTTTTGTATACCTAAATATAATCTAAAATAATAAGCATTCAGACAACCGATCGAGCATATATTGTGTTTGCCTACTAAATAATTACTCTAATTGGACCAAATCCCGTGTTCATGCCCGCTTGAGTATGTTTCGCCGGACCGTCTCAACTGGGTCGTGTTGAAACCGGTAGTAGATGAACCCACTGAGTTTGTTTCGCTGGGTCTTCTCAGTTGGGGCGCATTGGATCCGGTGGTAGCATTAAAGCGCGACCGTCGTTATTAACACAAGGTCCGTCATAATAATAATACCTTTAATATAGACAGAACCATTGACAATATGTAGTTAAAAATATTAGACTTAAACTAGATAATTAAACATAATCTCTTGACAATAACTTGATACGAGCTAGCTAAATATCATTTCTGTAATAAAATAAATTTTATAAATGTTTTCATACAAGATGTACCTAGTTATGCATCCTGTCACATTCTCTGTTTGAGATTAGATACATGGTACGTGACCGTTACCGATGGCTCAGCATTGTCGCCGGATGCGGTTCTTAGAATATTGTCCAAGACGATAATATGATATGTTTTGACGCCCCTCGAAGGCATTAGTTAATAAGATTATTATTCATTATAGAGTTAGCCTCCAGATCGGCAGCACTTAATCACTTCTTTTATTTTTAAAAAACCTTTTCACTGATTTTAATGTTTGACTGGCGCTGAGGACAGGATCGTGTCGTTAAAAGCTGCGCCGTCTCGCGAAAATCGAAGTTTAAAAATTCACGTAGATTACGTGACCGCGGCGCGAAACGCTCGACGCGATCATCGAACCAAATAAATTTGTCAAACTTCTGCAAGGACTTCAAGCATGGGAGTAGCGGTCGGCTGGTAAGTCAAAATTCTTGCCTTCCTTGCCATATATATTCCCTTACTTGTTCAAAAAGGTTTTATTTAATTTGTTATTTTGAGATTAGACGTCTCTCAGTATAACGTAATCTGGTAAACCTAATATCAATATTTGTTAAGTTCTAACCTTAGATAAGAAAGCAGTTTATATAAAAATCGCAGAGTAACTTTATATTAGAAATATGTACTAAATAAATTTATTTGAAAAGTTTATATTTTAAATAATTGAAAGGATTTATACTAAGTTATATTTAAGTGTGTATTTTAATTTGTGTGTGTTAGAATTTTGATTTAATAACTTCAGTGACTGTCATTTACTGTACAAAATGCAGCAAGCACACGAAATACCATTACCGGAACCAGTAATTCGAGTAGTACCGATCCCAAATGAAATGCTAAAGTTAATACCCCTTTTTAGTGGCGATAAAAGACATTTAAATTTATTCATTCGAAAATCTGAATACGTTATCGAAAGGTATAGGGGCCACGAAGAACAGAATATATATATATTACATGCGATAACTAGTAGGCTCACTGATAATGCAGCCGCGTTACTATCAGAACGCGAAGATATATCGACATGGTCTGCGTTAAAAGAGTTACTAGAACAACATTTCGGTGACCCACGTAGCGAGGAGTGCATCAATATAGAATTAGAATCATGTAAAATCAAACCAGGGGAAACTTACTTAGATTTCTGTAATAGGCTACAAAATATCCGGTCGTTACTTATCTCGAAGGCTAACTTATCGCCAGATGCCGACATGAAACGGGCTAAAATTACTATATATAATAACACGGCCTTAAATGTTTTCCTCTACAACTTACCGGAAAATATGGTACGAGTAGTTAGGTTAAAGGCCCCCTCTACGCTAGAGCAAGCTTTATCATTAGTTCTCGAGGAAGTAAACTTCCACGAACAATATATATACGAAATCGTATGCAAAATAACCAAGTGACACATAAACCACCGTTTAATACATTAAGTCCTACTAATTTTAAATTCGGCAACTTACCGCCTATGTCGCAACCTGCTTTTAAACCAGTCCTACAAAATTTTACATCCCAACAAAAATTTAATTTCGGTATTCCGCATAACAGGCCGCAGTTTGGTCAATATCAAAATACTAGTGTTAGGCCACAGTTCGGCTACCGCCCACAGCAATTAGGGTTCCGTCCTCAGACGCAACCACAACAGCCATTTGGATACAGACCTCAGTTCCAAGGTTACAAACCACCTCAATTCCAAAATAATAACCAACAATTCGGCTATAAACCTCCACAGAATTTAGGAGTAATGCCTCAACAGTTTGGCTATAGGCCTTCACAAAATTTAGGAATGACACCCCAACAATTCGGCTACAGACCGCCCCAAGTTCAAGCTTCTAGGTCGCACGATCCAGACGTAACAATGAGGACAGCAATTCCAAGGCCACAACCCCAAAATGGTTACAGACTAAACGAACTAACAGTCGATAATTATGACCTTTATGACTATGACAATGTTTGCTATGAGACCGAAGAATACGAGGAAAGTTATCCTACTCAGGCCGAAGAATTTTATTATGACGAGGAATATAAAAATGAAAACAATGACCCGTCTAAAGAGGAAAATTTTCACATAGATGCCTCTACCAAGAAGGAGAAAATATAGAATTAAATTGTGACCATAGTCTTAAGCTACCGTATATATATATCCCCGAAATAGATGCGAGGTTCATGATCGATACGGGGAGCACCCGATCGTTTATAAGTCCACGCGTTGCATATTTATATTTTTCTGAGTACATTAAGCATGAACCATTTCAGGTAGTAAGCACTCATTCTTCTAGCCGTCATAATGAAGTCATAGAAATTCCCTTATTACCGACCTTCAATTCTCCTAACTTCCACAAATTCCACTTATATGATGTAGATAACCGCTATGAAGGACTTATTGGTAACGATCTGCTTCAACTATTAGAAGCGATAATTGACCTTAAACATTTAGAACTAAAAACTAAATCTGCTAGTATCCCTATAATCCATAACTTAAACTATATTATTGATATGCAACCACGATGTGAACAACGTGTCAAAATTCCGATAGATCTACATTCAGGCGAAGGCGTCATTGATTTTAAAGAATTTACTCCTGGTCTACGAATGCCTTCCGCATTGGTCAATTGTGTAAACGGATATGCAACGACGATTATACAAAGTACTTTAGATAAACCCGTACGTATAACTATAACCAAACCTTTTACTGTTACCCAACTAAATATGACCGAATGTGTATTAAACTTTAATGTCGAAAGACCTACAATAGAAACGGAAAAGCTTCTAACAGATAATTTACAAAAACTTAGACTTGACCACATGAATGACGAGGAACGCAACAAATTATTTAATCTCTGTACTGAATATGAAGATATATTCTACTGTGACCAGATTCCCTTGAGTTTTACTAATCAGGTTAAACACAAAATTCGTACTACAAACGAAGATCCTATTTACGTAAGACCTTACAGACAAGCCCCCACACAAGCAGAAGAGATTGTGTATGTGTTTGTATTTAGCATCCTTTTCCTCCTAGCATCCTCCTCTTTTTAACATATTTTTTTTCTCTAGTCCACCCTAAGGTTGTCTGGAAGGCTGACTGCAATAAGACAGCCTATTGAACATGGTTGTATTGTATTTCTTTTCTTATGTATCATATCATATACCTATGGTGTGGAATAAAGAGCTTTGTCTTATCTTATATTTTCGGTTGCCTCAAACCTCTTAAACCACCAGGAACAATAAATATTCATATCGCATGTTATTGCAAAGTAACGCATATTTATTGGCAATCGTGTTCCCTACCACCCTTACCCCCCCTGAATAATATATTACACCCCCAGGGAGTTTAGAACTAAATTGGCCAGATGTATGAATAGGTAAATATGTTATTGGAACTATTACTCAAGGAAGTATGACTAGAAACGAAAGATATGTATCTAAAGTTGCCCTTTATTATAGCTTTCTGCTATTTAGGTATGATTTGTGTACGTAGATGACATTATGGCCCTTATGAATATTGATATAAGATCAATAATTGATTAGCCGGGTATAAGTTCTTATTATCCTATGCCTACTAATCCTACTTAATATTAACATTCAAAAGTTTGTGATGTATGGATATTTTAATTAATAGGCAAACTGAAAAATTACTTAAGGAAAACGTCATTCAGGAGTCACACTCACCCTGGAATGCACCCGTTCACTTAGTCCCCAAGAAGGCTGATGCATCGGAAGAGGCTAAATGGCGGATGGTAGTTGACTATAGACGACTGAACGACATTACTGTTGACGACCGTTACCCATTACCGAACATAACTGAATTATTTGATAAACTAGGGAAGAGTTTTTACTTCACTACGCTTGATTTGGCGAGCGGATACCACCAAATCGAAGTAGCAGTAGAGGACCGACAAAAGACAGCATTTAGTACACAGAACGGACATTGGGAATTTTTAAGAATGCCATTCGGACTTAAAACGGCCCCAGCGACATTCCAAAGAACAATGGATAGCGTTTTCAATGGGCTGCAAGGCCTCCATTGCATGGTTTACTTAGATGACGTAATTATATTTTCATCCAGCTTAGACGAACACGTACAAAAACTACGAACTATCTTTGACCGACTTAGACAGACAAATTTAAAATTACAACTGGACAAATTGGAATTTCTACGAAAGGAAATCATTAACCTTGGTCATACCATTACTAGAGACGGACTTAAACCAAACGACGATAAAATAGCTGCTGTTTTAAACTACCCTTTACCAAAAACGACTACTGAAATTAAATCTTTCTTAGGACTCATTGGCTATTACAGACGATTTATCAAAGACTTTGCTCATATCACTAAGCCGTTGACTTCTTGCCTCAAGAAGCGGAACAAAATAGATTTAGATAAAAATTATATAGATGCCTTCAATAAGTGTAAAGAACTCCTGACAAGTGCACCGCTTCTACAATACCCCGACTTTGAAAAACCTTTCATCTTGACTACAGACGCATCTAACGTCGCTATAGGCGCCGTATTGTCACAAGGACCGATAGGAGGTGATAAACCGGTGGCATATGCCAGTCGTACCCTAAGCGATACAGAAACCCGCTATAGTACTATCGAACGGGAATGTCTTGCAATAGTCTGGGCGATCAAACATTTTCGTCCTTACCTTTATGGCAAGAAATTCAGTATTTACACAGACCATAAACCGTTATCATGGCTTAATTCACAAAAAGACGCTAGTAATAAGCTTACTCGTTGGCGTTTAAGGCTTCAGGATTATGATTATAAAGTCATACACAAAAGTGGGAAACAAAATTTAAATGCTGACGCCCTATCCCGGATTAAAATCAATGCAACTCATTCGGAAGATGAGGGACAATCAATGCAAGTTAATATTGACGACACAGAACAAAAACGTAGGGAAGGTCCAGACAGGCAAAACGCGAAAAAGGTAACAGTAAAACCTAGAGATAGACGCAATAGTTCCTCCACGATAACAGTATCTGATTCCAGTGCTACGGTATCAGCAAGTCCAATTTCAATATCTTCTGATTCGGATAAAATGTCTGTTACAAACTCTGTAAAAATATCCGAGTATCCTATTAGATCGCCATCTGTGACAACTAAATCTGAAACAATCCATTCTGCTATAGATGTCGAGTCATCTGGTATACCAATATTACAGGAAGTGATTGACACTAAACCCAACCAAATTCTAGTATTTACGTGGTTGAGAAATGAAATGCAAGTCCGGAATCTTTCAGGTGAAAAGCAAAAGATTTTGGAAGTTTTCTTACCTATCAACAATCCTGATTTAGTCAAAAGATTTTTATTAGAGTATATTAGGCCAAAAACCAAATATTTTATATATTTTGAAGACGATGAGCATCGCCGACAGTTTAGTACCACGGTGATAGAGTTATTTAGAAAAAACACTGTCCAATTATTCGAGTGTACTGAGCGAGTTGTTTACGTAGAAGATGAAAAAGAACAGAGAGCCCTAGTAATCAAACATCACGAAGGAAAATCATGTCACCGAGGTATAAAGGAAACCCTAGGACGCATACGTAGAAATTATTTTTGGCAAAACATGCAAGAAACCATTTCAGCTATAATGAATGCCTGCGAAATATGTCGTAAAATGAAATATGACCGTAAACCAATCAAACCTTTTCTACAATTAACCCAAACTCAAGACGCTCCATTTCAAGAAGTATTTATTGACCTTTTCCAAATTGAAGGACAGTACTATTTAACTCTCATCGACGCATTCAGCAAATTAGGGCAGGCTATTCCAATTTCTAATAGATCAACACCCGAAGTAGTGCGAGCACTCATGAAATATTTCTCTTTTTATGGCATTCCCCAAAAGATAAGTTCAGACCCCGGAAGTGAATTCAATAATGAATTACTAAAAGAATTTTTAAGTTTACATAAAATAGAGCTCCACATTGGCACACCTAATAACCCTAACTCGATGAGTAAGGCCCATCGAAAGGTTACATTCCACTATAAATGAAATTTACAGATGTGCCAAATATGAAGAAAGATGTACTGATGCGGCATCAGTAATGATGTACTCTATTATGGCCTACAATAACGCAATACACTCTGTTACGGGATTAACGCCATTTGAGACCGTATTTGGGCATACAGACTCAAATAGTCCCTTTGCTCTAGAGTTTGAGAAACAGTATGTACAAAAGTTAGTAAGAGATCACGCTAAGCGAACAAATTTCTTATATAAATATCTAACAGATAAATGATAGAAATAAAAAAAAAAATTTGGAAAAAGAGAGGAGGTGAAGGTGAAATTGATCTTCCCGAAGGAAAGGTAATTTATACTAAGGATGTCAATAAAAGAAAAAGCAAAGATAAGCCGCGATACACCAAAGCGAAAATTATTGGTAAAGTCACCCGAAATACACATACATACATACACATACATAGACTCACGCCTGTTTCCCAGAGGGGTAGGCAGAGACAACGGATTTCCATTTGTCACGATCTTTGCATACTTCTTTTGCCTCGATCACTGTCATTACATTCTTCATACATGCTCGCCGGTTTAGGGTACTTCTGACCTGCCCTTTCTTGAGAACATCTCCAATTTGGTCAGAGAATGTTCGACGTGGTCTTCCCCTTCCGGTTGTCCCATTCACACAGGCCAGGTATACTTCTTTTGTCAATCTTCTTTCATTCATCCTTTCTAAATGGCCAAACCATCTCAGCATGCCTTTTTCAATCTTTGTGACTACATCCTCTTTCACACCACAACGCTCTCTTACATCAGTATTTCGAATTCTGTCTCTCAAAGTCACACCACACATACTTCTCAGAGCTCTCATTTCCACTGCATTTATTTTACTTTCATTCTTTTTCTGCCATACCCAACTTTCACTTCCATACATTAAAGTTGGCACTAACACTCCATCGTGCACGGCTAGTCGAGCCTTCTTTGATACTTGCCGGCTACTCATAAAGGCGTGTAGTGCCCCATTCACTCTGTTCCCCGCATTTACTCTTCTTACAATATCTTTTTCATATTTCCCATCTCTCGTAAACAAAGTTCCCAAATATACAAACTCATTCACCTGTTCGACTTTCTCTCCTCCAATCACAATATCACACGCTGTCGTGTATTCATCCCTCTCAAATACCATTACTTTCGTCTTACCTACATTCATTTTCATCCCTTTCCTTTCAAAAGATTCATACATCATTGTTACCATCACCTGCAACTCGTCCGCCGATGATGCAAGTAAAACTTGATCATCAGCGTAAAGCAGACATTTGATGAGCATTCACTTCATTCACAAGCATTCACTTTCTTTCAAATCTTTTAAACAGCTATCCATGAATAGGTTAAACAACCACGGTGACGCTACACATCCCTGTCTAACACCCTTTTGGATGCTAAACCACTCGGTGTATGACCCGTTAATCCTCACGCAAGCTCTGGAATCCCTATAAAGAGATTTCAGTGCTTGAACAAGGTTGTCATTCAACCCATACATGGACAGTACCGACCATAGTTCATTCCTCAACACTCTATCGTAGGCCTTCTCTAAATCTACGAAGGCACAGTAGACCTTTTGGTTTTTGCCCAAAAACTTCTCTACTATGCTTCGCAGAGAAAAGACCTGATCCGTGCATCCCATTCCTTTCCGAAAACCCGCCTGTGCATCCCATATTTTCGCATCGGTTTCTTTCACAACTCTTTCAACCAATACTTTTGCATACAACTTACCAACGACGCTGAGCAGACTAATGCCCCTATAGTTTTTACAGTCTTGCCGTGAGCCTTTCCCTTTGTAAAGAGGTACAATGACAGCCTTGCACCAATCACTTGGCACTTGGCCGGTGGTATAGCATAGATTGAAAAGGCTGCACAGCTGACTCGCTATGACGCCATGTCCAGCCTTCAGCATCTCGGAAGTTATCCTGTCATACCCTGGTGACTTACCTGATTTCATACCCTTAATAGCTTTCACAATCTCATCCATACCAATTTCATCTTTACATTTGTTCTCGTCTATACTTAGTGAACTACGTTCACTCTCTGTTACACCTCTTTCATACAAACTTTCAAAATACTCCTTCCAACGTTTTAACGCGCATTCTTCCCCTTTCACTATATTTCCATCTTGGTCTCGTATGGATTTCAGTTCTGAGGTTTGAGTTATGCCTCTTACTGATCTAACGGATTTCCAGAAAAACTTAATGTTCGTCTGAAAATCCTTAGACAATCTTCTATCAAAATTATCCTTTTGTTCATTTTTCTTTTCGTTCACCACATCCTTTACAATTCCTTTCATTTTCCTATAATCATTCCAGGCCCTTTCTATATCCTCATTCGTCGCCTTATGCATTCGTTCGTTTGCTCTGGTGGCTAGCCAGTCTAACCCGAAATATAGTACCCATAGAGGTAGGTCAAAGAAAAACTAAAGTCCCTATTAAAAATGTTAAACGCCCTCCGCAGGTGGTGCGCGTTGACGACAGCGATGCCGGTGATGGCCCTTCAACTGCAATCCCTTGAAGAAAACCCCGGAATTCTTCCTGTTAAAGAAGGCCAGGCCTATCTCCAAACAGACTATTGGACCATTATTAAGGTTCTTAACTTAGATAGAATTCAGGACGACTTACAATTCGTAATATTTAAGTATAACGAGTTTAGCAATATGATTAAGAGAAATGGGTCATATCCACCTTATCTCATAACTATGGTAGCACACGTTGATTACGTATGTAAAATAACCACACAGAAATATTCACAATTAGTACCACAATACCGTACAAAAAGAGGCATTATAAACCCGTTAGGTTCCCTCATAAAAGTTATCACTGGAAACCTAGACCATGACGATGCGCTACGGTATGATAAAATAACGTCCGAACTTACTCACAATCAAATGATTGTTAAAAGAAAATTAACTATAGTTTCTCAAATGCTTGACAGTTTTATTAATTCAACCGAAGTTATAAACCAAAATTCTATTGTCTTAGATCAAAGAATTAAGGCTGTTGAAACTATGTTAGCTGAATTAGTGTCTAAAAGTAATCAGTGGAAGTATAGTGCATATATTATAAGTTTGTTTAATGTGTTCGTTAGCAATTTTCGTACTATCTTTATAAAACTAGGAGAGATAGAGACCGCTCTTGCATTTAGTAAAATATCTGTGCTACATCAGAGCATCATTAACTCCACTGAATTACTGGAACACTTAAAATTAATATCTATAACTGAAAACTTGATATATCCCGCTACCGAGGATAATTTAGTAAAATTGGAAGAAACTTTTAATGTGAAAACCTATATAAAGCAAAACCAGATTACGTTCATACTAGAGATTCCACTTACAGATAACAATACATATAACTATTTTAAAGTCTATTCTTTACCGATTTTCCGTCAATCAGAAAATAAAACCGTTTCCATATTTCCCAAATACCCTAACCTTTTGGCAAGGGGGATGAAACATCTGCCGATCGTGAAACCATGCACTTCGCTGGCTGTAAGAAACCAATTCTTATGCACTGAAGAAAACTTAACATCATATCCTGAGTCCACCTGTATTGAAAAACTTTTAAAGTTTGAGGAAAATTTTACACAATGTAAGCAACACCAGATTAATATCGAGGATGTAAGAATGCAACGTTTAACAGCTACGAGCTGGATACTATTCACGAGGATTAAAACTACCCTAGTCATAACCTGTAATAATGATGTCAGCATGCACCCTGTCTTCGGAACTTACATTATGACCCTCGATGAGCCATGTGATATTGAGATACAACAAATGAAAATTCGCCACAAACAAATTTTCATCGAAAATGAAGTTGTAGAGCCAATTCCAGTTGTGAACCTGCCACAGTTACCTGCGAGCATGCTGCCGACGCTATCCGGTGCACGTGTACTTAACATGAGAGGTGTGAACTTAGATGAAGTGAAATATATGTCAAGTGTATTGAAGGAAAGTGAATTATCAAATGGTGATTTTTACCAAACAGACTCTAACATCAGTGTAGTTTTAGTTTATGTAACATTATTCTTAGTTTTGTCTTGTATACTTTTATCTTTATCATATATTTTACGTAATAAGATCATTTTGTATTCGCGAAATCATCGGAAAGTTATTAAAAAAGAACAACCTGATAATTTCGCTCTTGAGGAGGGAGGAGTTATACATCCTGTCACATCCTCTGTTTTAGATTAGATACATGGTACGTGACCGTTACCGATGGCTCAGCATTGTCGCCGGATGCGGTTCTTAGAATATTGTCCAAGACGATAATATGATATGTTTTGACGCCCCTCGAAGGCATTAGTTAATAAGATTATTATTCATTATAGAGTTAGCCTCCAGATCGGCAGCACTTAATCACTTCTTTTATTTTTAAAAAACCTTTTCACTGATTTTAATGTTTGACTACCTAAATATCTATGTTACTAGAAATAATATCTAATGTATACAACTATATTACTACAAACATGTTCTGACTATTTACAAGCGCTTTTTTAAAGTCTACGTGAATAAAAACCTTTTTTATTTTATTTTATCACTCCCATGATCCTATGGTACTGCTGGTGACATGGCCGGAAAAAGGTCAGACACAAGGCCGAGGTAAGAAGAAAAATAAGTTTTTTGCAGAATTTTGTTTTGTGGTAGTTAGTTTTTCATCGTTTTGTTTCGTTGACATGCTGTTTTTAATGACTTGGTCTATTTTATTATATGAGATCTGGACATTCCCGTCGTCTTTCAAAATTTTCAATTGGTTTATGTTGTTTTCTATATTTCTAATATATAGTGTTGTTACTCTTTATGTTTTGAATGCGTTTAGCAATGATTTGAACGACTTCCTGCAATTTTTTATATATTGAAGGATGACACAGCTCATCCTCTTTTAATATATACAATTATTTTGCGGACATTGGTGTGGGTTTATATACGTTTATTGAATTTAAGTTACCATATAATCTGTTAGAAATACTGTAACGTACAACTGTTTTGTGTCCCAATAAAGATTGAATGCAACCCAGTTAATTCTTAGTTTCCGCTGCAAGCTGACTCTCAATGTTGTTTAATTATTGAAGTAGCTGGCGATGGCTTTCTGTTGCAAACATTTTTTGTGTCCATATAATTCCCAAAAAAAGTATTTTTTATCTAGGTCTGAATTGAGTAAAATTTTTGTGATTATTCTACTGCAGTTGAGAGAGAGCTCGGTTTGGAATGATAACTGTAAACGTGTCCGTGAATGAGAAACTTAGAATGTTATGTGTATTTATTGTACTCTGAAACCATGCACACAAGCCTTCATCATAATTCAGTTAAATTGAAGTGACAGCTCTCGTCGCAGTTTTTATTTGGTCGGGCTAAAAGTGATTTTAGGATATTTCTGTAAAAAAGAAAAAATTGTCAGTATCTGCCATCATGGAAATTTCCGGTATTGTACCAACGAGCGTCGGAGAGCACGTAAAGCCGTCTGTCCTGTACCTGAACTCTTTCCGGTCGTGACGCTAGTCGTCCCATCGGATCATGAGAGTGATGGAATAGATAGTGTCCCTGTGTATGCGCACACACCTGTGCACTATAATGTCTCCCGAGCTGATGGCTAGTCTCCATTATGACTAGTCTCCATTATGACTAGCTTCAGTGGCCGAAATTCGGCTAGGAGTACATATTTTTTATATTTTATTATAATTAGAAAGATATTTTGTCTGTGTTTATTTATATTATGTTTACTGTGTATATTAGTTTACAAACCGTGCGAGCACGTCCATCCGTTCCATCTTTTTGACTAAATGTGGTCAGCAGAACGTCTTGCATGGCGTCAAGGAACCCGGGCGGCGGCAGGCAGGCTGGCTGCACTCTCTCACTGAACTGGATACTGGAACATACCACGATCCGACTGATTTTTTGACACAGCTAGAATGGTTTATTTCAGTTATTTTCATAGTGTAATGTCCTATGGAATTCTTCTCTGGGGTAGCTCTGCTGACATTAACACCATATTTATATTGCAAAAAAGAGCTGTATCTATAATCTTGGCACGAGAGTGTCACTAAGAGAAAAATTCAAAGAGGTCAACATTCTAACTGTACCATCTCAGTATATATACGAAAACTTACTATATGTGCATAAAAATATCGATTCCTTCTGTAAAAGGAGCGATACACATAATGTAAATACTAGATATAAGAATAATCTCATATTGCATACTACCCGTCTCCACAAAATAAGTAACTCTTTTATGGGGCAATGTATAAGATTTTATAACAAACTTCTCAATAATATTAGAGATATTCTGTCTACGAATAAGTTTAAAAGAATTATTAAAGCCAAACTGTGTAGCAGGGCATATTACAAAATTTCTGATTATTTAAGTGATAAAAGTGCTTGGGATTGAGTTGTTCTGAGTCAACACACATGATTGTAATTAATCTTAAGTATATTTTATTTAAAAAAAGGATTCCTACTGAGTTTTCTGGCAGTGTTTCTCAGTAACTGCCACGTCATGCACTGCACGGTAGGGTAAAAAAATATGACGATTCCACATAAATGTAAAAATTTTACGGAATAAAGTTACTTTGACTTTGAATCCCAATGGAGAGTAGTCAATTGCGCAGAAATGTTAACCCTCCAACTGGAAAAAGCCATAATATAAAGTAAGAATAAGTTCTATATTATGGTAACTCTCAATCTGCCAACTTTATATGGTTTATAATAATGTTCAAAAACCAATCAATTAGAAACTGTTGCCACCTGACTTCCATTAACACCGATATTTTACGGCATACCGTTGGCCCCGGAGGCTATCATGGCTTCACCGGCCTATCACGAGTCGGTATCGACCGAGGAGAGACTAGACTTTGAACGCTCTCCTACACACATGGTACGACTGCACCAGTTTCCAGTCATCTAACTGTTAGAAATGTACCAAATATGAATCTTGTTAAAGCTGTAATTAAACTGAATTTTAATCAGTCTAAACGATCACAATCAAATGCAATTATAATTATTCTGAAAAACAACAACTAAATAAGTATTTTATTATAATTTTTATGACATAAGCTTATAAATCAAAATGAGGCAAAAAATCACATATTTCATAATAGGCACGTATTCCACAATTAGTACTTTTTCTATACCTACAATCATAATAAGAGCAATGCACATTTTGAGCCAACCCGGGATTTGAGAACCTCATTATTACCGGTTAACCACACCACCACCAGAACGACGATGACCAGGCATAACCGGGGTATATATATTATATTCTTCACATCACCACATGCCGTGAACAAACGCTTTTATACAAATCAACCAAGCCAAATAACTACCGCGCTAACATTTAAATATGAAGCCAGGCAATTTCTAAGTATTAGAGGGATCCATCTCAAGCCCTGTCCATGCTTACTCTCAGGCAAGACTAGACTCGACCATATTGAAGCCATAAAATAACTTTATTTACGGTGTGTTTGTCTTCAAAAGTGCAAGGTTGTTGGGTTCTGTGTAGTTGTACTCCGGATGCACCGTGATCTGTGCGATGTCGTGTAGTCTCCAATCTTCCTCATATACTTGGCTGTTTCTCACGCCTAGCACTACGTACGTCACATCCGGGCTAAACGGAAAAATATTACTGTCAATAAAACAATGCTATTAAACATTCCACATTCTTTTATTACTAATCCACCTTTAAGTAAAATATTTGAAAAGCTGATGCTCAGCCAAATGTTGTCGCACTTTAACGTGAATGAGATATTGCATAACAAGCAGTTCGGGTTTACAAGGGGCCGCTCTACTCAGGATGCAGGTTGCACATTAATTAGGTCAATATTGGAGGCTTGGGAGGGATCACTGGATGCGCTGGGAGTTTTCTGTGATCTCTCTAAGGCTTTCGATTGCGTTGATCATCGTACGCTCGTTGTTAAACTGAAGTACTATGGAATATCTGGCACATCTCTTGATCTTGTGATGTCCTATTTATCGGGGTGACAACAGATGGTTTCGATAGGCGGTGCCACTTCGGCACGTCATCCTGTGAAAATGGGGGTGCCCCAAGGATCTATATTGGGCCCATTTTTATTTCTAGTTTATATAAATGATCTCCCTTATCTGGTAGAGAAAGTATCAGACATAGTTTTGTTCGCTGATGATACTTCGCTCATATTTAAAGTAAATAGAAAGGATAAAGATCTTATTGAGCATAATAAAACACTCAGCTTTATATCAGAATGGTTTTCGGCAAATAATCTCTTGTTAAATGCAGGGAAAACTAAATGCATCAGGTTCTCATTGCCGAATGTGACTCAAATTGTACCAACAGTTGCACTTAATGCGAAAATATTAGATCTAGTCCCATCGACCGTATTTTTAGGATTGACACTTGATTTAAAATTGCAATGGGGTCCTCAGATTGAAAAGTTAGCAGGTAAATTAAGTTCGGCTTCCTATGCTGTCTGGAAAATAAGGCAATTGTCAGATGAACAAACTGCTAGATTAGTGTATTTCGCGTACTTTCATAGCATTATGTCGTATGGCATTCTGCTGTGGGGTTCGGCGGCTGACATAGGTACTATTTTTGTATTGCAGAAAAGAGCAGTCAGAGCCATTTATGGTTTAGGCAGTCGCGATTCTTTGCGAAATTTGTTTAAAGAAATAAATATACTTACTGTGCCATCGGAATATATATATCAGAATATAATGTTTGTTAGAAAAAATATTCATAATTATAAAAAGAAAAGTGAACTGCATAATATAAATACTAGGAATAAAAACAAACTAGCCATGCCAGGCTTTAGAGTAAGCAAAACTAATAAATCATTTTTAGGAAATTGTATTAGGTTTTATAACAAGCTTCCTACTCAAATTACTGATCTGCCTGACACAAGTTTTAAAACACTATTAAACGTATACTTATGGCTAGGGGTTATTACACCACTAAAGAGTACATCGATGACAAAGACGTCTGGCTCTCACTTCCTACCTGCACATTGCTCGCTGGAGATCTTGTAGCCATATAGACATGACTGATCTGCTGTGTTACGTGAACTATCTGTAAATGATTGCTATCATATACTTAATTTAAAATTATTGACTCTGTCTCAAAATGAATAATGTTATTGTTTCGAAGTTTTTCTTTTGTATACCTAAATATAATCTAAAATAATAAGCATTCAGACAACCGATCGAGCATATATTGTGTTTGCCTACTAAATAATTACTCTAATTGGACCAAATCCCGTGTTCATGCCCGCTTGAGTATGTTTCGCCGGACCGTCTCAACTGGGTCGTGTTGAAACCGGTGGTAGATGAACCCACTGAGTTTGTTTCGCTGGGTCTTCTCAGTTGGGGTGCATTGGATCCGGTGGTAGCATTAAAGCGCGACCGTCGTTATTAACACAAGGTCCGTCATAATAATAATACCTTTAATATAGACAGAACCATTGACAATATGTAGTAAAAATATTAGACTTAAACTAGATAATTAAACATAATCTCTTGACAATAACTTGATACGAGCTAGCTAAATATCATTTCTGTAATAAAATAAATTTTATAAACGTTTTCATACAAGATGTACCTAAATATCTATGTTACTAGAAATAATATCTAATGTATACAACTATATTACTACAAACATGTTCTGACTATTTACAAGCGCTTTTTTAAAGTCTACGTGAATAAAAAAAAAAAAAAAAAAATCACTACACAAAAAGATTAACAGCTTGAGCCCTACCGATAAATGATACAGTTGTGGTCGAAAGCTTTTAACAGAAAGATATTTGCAACACAAAGATACTTGACTAGCGAATTTCCCACGTGCAGGTATGGACTAGAATACAACCTCAATTATATTTGTGTATAACACGGGATATGAACCCGAGACCTTTCCATTTAAGCCTCGCCCATGAATTAAATCTTGAGTGAACATAGATCATGTCACCCCTGGCCCAATCATAAATATATGATCTGTTAAAGTAGAGATTATATCGTTTAAGTAGATTTTGGGAGACTGAACTGCACACCATGGGTGTATTCGCGGTTATGAGCACGGTTTTTACCCATCCCGCGACCGACGCGTTTTTAACTTCTTTTTTTGTTTAAAAGCTAGAGGGTTTTAATAAATACTCAAATTTCATGTAAGTATGTAGATTAAATAGTTTTCGAGTTGTGAAAGGGTCCAAGTTTGCTCCAAATGGGACGTGAAATATTAAACATCGCGCTGCCGCGTGTCTAGATAATATGCATATATTTAAAAATATATAAGTATTTTTATTATTTAATAGATTTTGTACACACAGAAATAACAAAAGTAAATTAAATGAAGAATAGACAGGTTGTACATGGGTGCTGCTTATTTCAAAAGAAATTTCTTCCAGCAGACCCGCGAGACGAGCTATTAAAGTACTATAGGCATGTGCGTAGGTTTATAATATCATTACATAAACTACATACTAAAATACACAGATACTTATAATGGGGCAACCAGATGCATAAACTACATATACATAAATATATACATAACTAGGATGAAGAGGAGAGATAGTAATTTTTCACTTGCTTTTTAAAAAGAGATAGTGTTTAGGAATTACGGATGTTAGGAGGGAGAGAATTCCACAATCTGACTGCCTGGACCGTGAAGCAATGAGAATAGAAATCTGTTTTATGCAATGGGAATTTAAGAAGGTGTTTAAAGTGTGACCTACAGGGGGCGTTAGGAACACGAGAGTAGGAAAAATCGCTCCCGTAAGTAGGATGGAGATGAAGGATTATGTAGTATATTAAAGAGGACACACAATAGACGAGTATTCCTGCGAAGACGGATCGGGAGCCACTTGAGATCCTTGCGGAAATTGGAAACGTGATCATATTTCTTCAAACCGAAAATAAACCGAATGCATAAATTTTGCAAGCGCTCAAGTTTGTCTAATAGCTCCTCAGTGACATCTAAATAGTAGCTGTCGGCATAGTCCAAAATGGGTTGAATGAGTGTTTGAGCAAGAAATATTTTCGTCTTCAATGGCAAAAAGTTTTGGAGGCGCTTCTGAGAATGAAAAGTATAATGTACCTTCTTGCTGACATCTGAGACGTGTGATTTCCAGGACAGGTTGCAGTCAATAGTAACTCCTAAGTTTTTGGCAGTATCTGTATATGCAATAGGAGCGCCGTCCAGATACACCCGTGGAAAGTTCGTGAAATCGATTCCATTTCGCATCTGCCTACTTCCTATGATCACGGCCTGGGACTTAGTTGGATTAATAAGTAAGCCACGAGATCTTACCCATCCATTGATCAACTTCAGGTCGTGATTTGCAGCAGCAATAGTGGACGCGGCGTTTTTATGGGAAAATGCTCGGTAAAGTTGAAAATCGTCTGTATAGAGATGAAAATTAGGGGAAATGGCTCTTGAAATAGAGTTAATGAAAATGGAGAAAAGCAAGGGAGAAGGAACGCCACCCTGGAGCACGCCCGCACTGGGACTACACCAATCTTAGTAAGACTCGGTAAGGCGAACACATTGCGAGCGGCCACGGAGATAAGAATTAAACCAGGATAAACTGGTTTGGGAACAATTAAGTGATGAAAGGGTACCAAGGAGGACATCAAAGTCAACAGAGTTAAAAGCGTTACTAAAGTCAAGTAGTACCAGAATGCTTAGGTTTTGGTTTTCCAAGGCCCAGCGGATGTCATCGGTGACTTTAAGCAACGCGGTAACTGTGCTATGTCCAATGCGAAAACCAGATTGGAAAGGGCAAAGAAGGTTGTTGCTGGCCAGAAAAGCTGATAATTGTGTACGATATGTTCCAGGACTTTGGAGAGAAAAGGTAGAATAGAGATGGGTCGAAACTGAGATAGAGAAGTAGGATTTGAGACTTTAGGTAAAGGAATTATATGAGCTTGTTTCCAAGCAGCAGGGAAACAGAAAGAAAATAACGAATAATTAAATATATGAGTAAGCACTGGGAGCAGGATAGATAGAATGGGAGTGATCATCCTAGAACACACATTGTCGTGACCAGCAGCAGTAGAAGATATTGCGAAAATAGAGTTTTTGACATCCTCCAAGGTTACTGGAGATAGAGTAAAAGAAAAACATGTTATAAGTTATCTGATTGTTCGGTTCTCCTTAGTTTGGGAGCAGATGGTAGGGAGTTAGCTGTCCTAAGATACTTACTTTTCAGCTATATATCCACTCGTAAGGATGTATCTGTCACTGATGATGACGCCTGTGGTGGCGGGAAACTTGCTTATATTTCGACGTTTGCCGAATCTTAGCAAAACCTGTATAGACAGACAATAGTAACTATAAATGAGTTTTGAATGAATTATACTTTAATAATATTCAACATTATATTAAACATCAAACCTACAAAACGTGAAAGGATTCAATCTATGTGCAATAGTTTATCCTATGCAATAATAAATGAGATATAGGTATATTTACATAGAAATAGGGATTATAGATGTGTTACAATAATGCATACTTGTTTTTAATTGAACTATGTGTTTATTTAACATTAAACAGATCATCATCATCATCATCATTTCAGCCGAAAGACTTCCACTGCTGGACAAAGGCTTCCCCCAAAGATGTCCACAATTGTCGGTCTTGCGCTATTCGCATCCAGCAGTATCCAGCGACCCGCACAATCATCGGGCCTGCCCACGCTGCGTCTTCCGGTTCGTGGTCGCCACTCAAGAAACTTTCTGCCCCAACGGCCGTCGGTTCTACGAGCTATGTGCCCCGCCCACTGCCACTTCAGGTTTGCAATTATTCGGGGTATGTCGATGACTTTGGTGCCTGCGGATTTCGAGATTTCTGATTCGATCCCGCAGGGAAACTCCGAGCATAGCGCTCTCCATAGCTCTTTGGGTGACCTTGAGCCTTCTAATAAGGCCCATAGTGAGCGACCACGTCTCTGTTCCGTAAGTCATCACTGGCAACACATACTGGTCGAAGACTTTCGACTTAAGTTAACATTAAACACACAGACATGGTTCTATTATGTTAATTATCTGTATTAAATGTGTAAATAATATTTCTACAAACATAGGTACATTAAATATGGTAAAAACAACATTAACGTTAGGATAAGACACAACACATACAGACGGAAGTCGAACAACTTTGGCTTAATTTAAACATAACTGGTGAACTGTTACTTATAAGTACCGGTTACCGCCCGCCCTCGTACGAACTGCCCACATTGTTAGGTGGATTAACGGAAACCATAACTATTAGTACTCCAGGTGATTTAAATGTTAACAGGTTAGTTCTAATAGACTGTGCAAATATATCAAAAACCAAATTCATTAAATTTCGAACTTACAAAGCCAAAAAATACAGTATAAAAATAAAGATTGGAGACACACAATATGTTGATGAAACAACCACAATTAAATTTCAGGTATTACACTAGACAACTTTTGTAACTGGAAAGCTCATATCCATAATGTTTGCAACAGACGTAATCACTTTGTTGACGCCCTTAGAAAGCTACGTAATAATAATAATAATAATAACATTTATTTCCAAAAAACAACAATACAGTATATTGAGTGTGGTCTAGTCCTCGCACTAGGATACCCTGTATTGCGAGAACTAGGTCCTTCCAAGTGGTTATATCTAACATGAATTATGTAACCTTATAATAACATTAAAATAACCTTAAAATAATTATATCTAAACATGTAAAACCAGAAGAGAAGTGCTATACCGACAAGTGCCAATAAAAATAAGTAAAACAATAAGTGAAAAGATATACCAGGACATTAACAGCTGAATGTATGTGCGTGTTTGTCTATAGTAGATGTGTACATGAGTGAGTTGTAATGTAGCGATTTGCGAGCTCCTTATTGTTTTAATGGTTTATTAAAAACTCTGATTTAATGGTTAAACACTATTGTATTCAAAACTAAGATTTAATGGTTAACACTGGTAGTACACGGGTAATATAAACTAAAATGGTCAATTAATACTATTATAAATGTTAGATAATAATTAAATGGTTTATGGTAAATTATGGTTAAATGGTAAAGTGGTAATAGAGCTCGATCGCTGGCGGATTGCGAACTGACTTAAAAGTCTAATAAAATTATAAATTAGCTGCGTACCAATTGTGCATGCAATGCACAAATGGAAAACGCTGAGCTGTTCGGTTTCATAACTCCGAACATACTCCCGAGCACGAGAAGAAAAATGAGATAATAATTAATAAAGAAAAAAAATAAAGTAAATAACAACGCGTAAAAAACTTAAACAGTAAAAAGCAATAAATCAAAGCAAAGTGGTTCGATGGTATGAGTATAAATAACTTAAGTTATGAAAAATAAAAATAATTAAACTATAGTGTCCTCTATGGTAAAAACAGCATTGTCTCTAGAACAGTTAACTCCGCGCTTAATACTTGGCCAGCGGTCAGCCAAATTTTGCGAACGCACTGTATCACAATTTGGTTCTTTTAAATTAACACTAAGCTGTCGCGGTTCACTTCTTGAAGCTGATTGTCGTCTGGTAATTCTGGGCGCTGGCGCAGGCAATTGCAGCGACTCCGGTCGTGGCCTTCCACGACCACGAGCAGCCGTTCTTGCACACATGTTACAGCTTCCTCTTCTCCAGAACCACGTAGCAATGAATCCCATGCCTGCTACGAGTACAATATAGCTGACGGCATAGTGGTGAATGTGGTGGTAAGATAATTCTTCTTCCGGTTTATCTGAGCTTGACTTCATGTCTTTTATTTGTTTTTCGAGCTGAGAGAAGGAGGAGTTTAAATCGATTTGTGGTACCTTTTCTATTGGAATTTTCAAATTTATTATATGGTTAATTTGGTCAATATGTGGTATGTAAATATCTGGAGACGTATTGTTTTGATTAGAATGGTGTCCGATGGAATATAAGGTAAAATCTTTTCCCCTTATAATACACTTTTCATTCATGCCAATGACTCCAGCCCGAGTCAACTGGCGGACAGTAACTTGATCTCCACATATGATTCGTATTGTGTATAGGTCACAACAGAAGTATAGGTATTGTGACGTGCGCTGTAACTCTACCCATCGGTTAGTACAAGTGGTCACTATAAATTTACATTTATTTTCTGGCATATATTTAGCACAAAAATTTTCATCATTTTTCAACGTGAAAATTGGTTTTCGAAATTGACACATATAAGATTCTTCTTGACGCAGACAAGTATTTAACTCGCCTATAGTCATGATAAAATAGACATCTTTTCTTAGATTTATTGCAACATAGTCTGATACTGGAACTATGCTGACCATGCTATTACTGATTTGATGCGGGATTGGTATAATCTTATATAGTTGAAAGCTTTCTCTGCTAACGAGAGGGAACGTAATTTCAAAAATAATAAGTTTTTGAGTAACTCTTGCCCTGACTTTGAGTAGCTGGTAGAAGTACTGAAGGTCTCCTTCAAGATTGCTGATAGGTAAATTGAGGTCGTGTATCATTTGACCTTGTATGGTTTGCAATTCAGCTTTCAGTTGTCCTGGTTTTAACAAATGTAGACTGATTCGTCCGTGGTAGACATCTGTAATCGTATCCAGTAATGTATCTTGCAATCTCTTCAAATCCTGTAATAAATTATTTCCAGCCATAGCAAATAAGGTAAAATCTTGTACATTTGAAATGTTTTGAATGGTGGTTTGAATAGCGTTAGTACTTTGTTGTAAAGTAAACAATTTTTTATTGATGAATTTAAGCTGATTATCCATTTCTTTCTCCATTCTCTTCATCAAATTAAATTCTGATTCAATGACGGATGTCTAGTTCTTCCACAGTTTGGTTAAATGTTTTTGGTTACTTCTGATGTTTTCTATATCCTTTGTGTATTGTTCTGCGAATCGAGTGTCCAATACTCCGAACAATTCATTCGCTAAGTAACCGACACCGTTGATAAGTCCTCGGCGCCGACGACGCTGTCTGTCGTGGGCATTGAAATGTTGCGTCAGCAAAAGTTCGTTGTAGTATTGAAGCTCATGGTTATTGTGACGTAATCGAGATATGATCATATGGCATGGTGATTGTGTTTCTATTGTGGTACACAGTTTTTCTAAGTAATTATTTATTTCCTCGTACGACTGTACGCCAGTCCAATATGGTGTCATGTCGTAATACACTACAAGTGTCCATTTGTCTCTAATAAGTTGTATGTTGGCAATAGGATCGTAAAATAAGGTCTGGTTACTAGGCAGTTCATGAATGTTATGTAAACAGCTAGTTGGTGGTATAAATAACGTCATAAAAAATAATAATGCCAACACAATGGAACTAAAAGTACACGTTGGTCTTCTTGGTCTCTTTCTTTTCTCTTCTGGTTTTAAATCGGTATCGCTATGGTTGTTGGTTGCATTATGGTCATGGTTGCATGGTATACTTTCTGGAATCTGGTATATAGAGTTTATCTGGTTAATTGGCAAAACTGATAACTTGACAATTGGCCTTTTTATTAAACCGTTTTTTGTTTTTAGAGTTACAACTCTAATTAAACCATCGTCGCCAGGGTGTGTTTCCACTACACGTCCCAGGGCCCACCTTCCTGCTGGTAAATTATCCTCTTGAATTGTTACTAGGTCGCCTAATTTTATGTTTTCTCGTGTTTTTAACCACTTAGATCTTACAGATAGTTGAGTCAGGTACTCGGTCTTCCATCGTTTCCACAAATCTTGAAATAATTTAGTAGTGAGATGCCATCTGGTCCTAGCATCATCTTTCGTCTCTATGACAGTCAGTTCAGATCTGGTTGTTAAAAAATGTGCTGGTGTTAAAAAATCTAAGTCTTCCGGATCTTCAGTCAATGCGCAGAGAGGGCGGGAATTCATGCAAGCTTCTATCCTCGATAATAATGTGGTATATTCTTCAAATGTAAGCTTTTGGTGTCCAATTACACGTTTAAGATACGCCTTCAAAGATCGGATGTTTCGCTCCCAAATTCCCCCGGAATGTGCCAAGCTAGGCGAATTATAATGCCATTCTATTTGCATTTCGGTAATCAGCGTAAAGAAACTTTTACTAAAGACCTGCTGTAGATTTTCGTACTCCTCTTGAATCATTCTGTTTGCACCAACGAAGTTTGTGCCATTATCACTGTACATATGTCGTGGCGCTCCGCGTCGCGCTGCCATCCGGTGCAGTGCCGCCAGTAAAGCTGAACTAGTTAGATCGGATACAAGCTCCAAATGAACAGCTTTCGTTGCCATACAAATGAAAAGGGCTATGTATCCTTTAGTGGTCTTTATTCCTCGGCCTTTATTCGCTTTTACTTCTACAAAACCCGTGCAGTCTACTCCACAATGGTAGAAGGGACGCTCCGGGTTCACTCTGGAGGCTGGTAAATCGCCCGTAAGTTGGCAGTGTTTAGTTGGTTCCTGTTTTCGGCACGTAACACACTGACGTATAACTTGCTTCGTGGCCATATATCCGTTTACTATCCAATATTTCTGTCGAAGTGTTGCTAATGTAAGTCGCACTCCACCATGAAATGTTAACTCATGCGCCTCTTGAATTAATAATGTCGTGAAGCGGTGTTTATTTACTAGTATGATAGGGTACTTCATTGATTGGTTTATCTCAGCGTTTCTGAGTCTCCCTCCCACGCGTAATATTCCGTCCAGGTCAATGAACGGATTTAAATTCAAAATATTTTTTTTTTTTTTTTTTTTTTTTATTACTTTTGCAATGCACTTGATTATGTTTTCGTAAGTAATCTATGTCATCACTAAACAATGATCGTTGAACGTTTTTGACGATGAGCATTTTCGCTCGTCGCAACTCGTGTAATGTGATATAGGGTTCATGAACTTGCTTTCTGTAACATATTCTTAATATCCATGCAACAATTCTTATAATTTTATTTATAGAACTAAACTTATTCAATAACTCTTCTAATATATTGGGTGTAGGTATTTGGTTTATAATAACATTTGACTGCATTATCTTAATGGGTTTTCTTTCTAAACTTGTTTCATATATACTGGTGTCCTTTCTGGTTAGATGCTCTGATGTTAAAAGCCACTTCGGACCTTGCCACCATAACTGATGGTCTTTCAATTGTTTTGTAGATAACCCACGACTTGCACAGTCAGCTGGGTTTTGGTCTGTCCTTACATGAGCCCAGCATGGCGACGGTATGATTTTGGTTATAGATCGCACTCTATTCACGACGAATGTTTTTCAACGTCCTGGATCTCCCTTTAGCCACCCTAATACTCCCGTTGAATCGGTCCAGCAATACGTTGGAATGTTGTAATGGTCTGGTAAGCAATTTTGAACTTTGTCCATTAATTGTGATAATAGCTGAGCCGACATTAATTCCATTCTAGGCGTGCTGATTTTCTTATTTAAGGGAGCTAATCGAGCTTTGCCCATTACTAGAGTAACTGTAATGCCATTCCCATTGATGACTTTGCAATAAATACAGCATGCGTAGGCTTTATTCGAGGAATCACAGAAACCATGTAATTCCACGCTTTGGTTTTTATCTCTTAATCCTAGCCATCTATTTATCTCAATGGTTTTGATATCCTTTAGTTCTTCCCTCAAGCTCTTCCATTTACTAGTTATATCTACGGGCAGAATATCATCCCAGGCCAACTGAGAAAGCCACACAGTCTGAAATAATATTTTCATGGTAGTACTGATGGGTGTAAGCCATCCCTGGGGGTCAAACAGTTTCGAAATTTCGGAGAGTAAGGCTCGTTTGGTAGGCTTGGTTGGTAGTTCCGATTCTAACTGCAAATCAAATATAAAAATATCCCTTTGAGGGTTCCATCCTAGCCCCAAAGTTTTGGTCGTGTTCGCTTGCTTAAACTCAAATGTTTTCTGGTTGCATTGGTCTACATCTAAATCTTCTAGGAGAGCTGGATCATTCACAGTCCATTTTCTAAGATTAAATCCGCCTGATTCTAATAGCGCAATTAATTCATTTCTTAATTGTTTTGTTTTTATCAATGAATTTCCGCATCCGCAGTAATCATCCATATAAAAGGATTCCTCTAAAGCCCTTGCAGCATCCGGATAATTATTTTTCTCATCTATGGCCAGTTGTCGTAAACACATCATGGCTAGAAATGGAGCAGGTTTAATACCATAGGTAATTGTTGTTAACAGAAATGTTCGAATCGATTGATTTGTGTTATCTCTCCACAATATTTTTTGATAAATTTGATCATCTTTATGAATCATAATCTGTCGGTACATTTTTTCAATGTCCGCAGTGTAAGCATATTTGAATAGTCTCCATTTCAGAATTAGTGTCTGTAGATCCTGTTGCAAATTAGGACCGGTATACATGGTATCGTTTAGGCTTAGGCCCGTTGATGATTTTGCTGAGGCGTTAAAAACTACTCTGAGTTTTGTAGTTAGGGACTCAGACCGAATTACCGGGTGGTGTGGTAGATAGTTTCCGACGTCTTGAGTTAGGTTTGTTGGTATCATATGGTTTAATTTTCTATATTCATCCATAAAGTTGTTGTATTCGTTTTTGAGTTCAGGATTAGTCATAATTTTGCCGAAAGCCCGCAAGCCGGCTTAAGCCCGAAATTGAGCCAGAGCTCTTGGTCTTGTGGAACCTAACTTTTCTTTGAGTTCAGGTTTAAATGGTAATCTTACTTCGTACCTCCCGTTTTCAAGCCTTTTGTTGGTTAATAAAAAATAATTCGGCTGTGTGGTGACGGCAACAAATATCGGAATCAGAATATCATCACCCCATCTCATCCCGTGGGGGGCGTAGAAGTCGACCCGAGGGAATATCTACCAGAGGACGGGCAGCAGCTTCCTTCTGATTACTATGACCATCTTACTGCGATCGCCAACCCGCCTGCCAAGCGTGGCGATTATGGCATATCCCCCCAAGACGATTCTTGAGGGAGGCTTGTCCAGCAGTGGACTTATTTAGCTGTAATGATGAAAAAATAATTCAAACACTCTTGATCTTCAGATGACATCTCAGTCTCTTGGTTGGTTATTTCTTCAGTTTCCCAGAATTTTCGTAAGTCGTCGGTGTTATGTAATACTACGTTACATCTGTATGATGTGTTCATAGAGCCACAGAGCAGCCAGCCTAACTGTGTTTGCTGAGCAATGGGTTGGTATTCGTTATTTCCTCTCAAAATGCCTCCTAATAAAATTTTACTGTAGACATCCGCCCCAAGAAGTATGTCAATAGATCGGCTGTGATTAAACTCAGGATCTGCTAAATTAATATTCTGTATATGAACCCACTCGGGTTTGGTAAAAGATGTGTTCGGTAATTTTTTAATCAAATTATTCATGATTAAAACGTTGGTATCTACGGTGAAGTCGTTGTAGATTGACTTTATCGTGATACTCAGCATCCCTTTGCAGTTATTTTCTTTTTCTCCAATGCCAAATACCTTTCCTTTACAGTGGTTTCTTTTGCACCCTAATAATTGTGCCGCATTTTCACTTATTAATGAAATTTGAGAACCCCCATCAACTAAAGTCCTCATGGTGTATTATGTACCATCATTTCCGTAGACTTTCACTAGAGCTGTGGCCAATAATATCTCTGACACTCCATTCGAAGCTGCGTGACTCGAAGCTGGTGGCACATTATTCGATGTACTGGCAGGGTTTTTGTTATCAGTCTGTGGTCTGGTTAACGCCTCGTGTAATAGGCTATTATGAGTTTTGAAACACGTGCGACATTTCTTGGTAGAATAGCATGGTTTATTAAAATGACTAATTAGACAGTTTGCGCAATATTTCCGCTGGTTAATAAGTTTTAATTTCTGCTCACTCGATAATTGCAGGAATTTATTGCAATTCCATAAACCGTGGTCAGCATTACACATTGCACAAGTCAGTGACCTGATACGTGCATTGATTTTAAGTTATTGTTCATATTAAAGCCATACTTGTTATAATTTTTATTGAAATGATTTGAGTTAATTTTTTGGTTGGTATGATGATTTTGGTTATTTGACCCTCTTTGGTTAAAATAATGGGTTTGGTTGAGTGGCATGGTTGATTTTTGGTTAAATTGTTCATTTTTACGGCTTGAAGCTTCAAGGGTAGTAAATTTACTTTCCAAGAAGTTCAAAAATTCTTCTAGAATAGGTAATTCTCTGGGTTTCTTTACCGACTCTATATACTCAGCGAATGACTCGCTATCTAATTTTTGAGCCAACAAGTGTACAAGCAATGGGTCCCAAGTGGTTATATCAGCACCTAGATTTTTGATCGCATGGAGACTTTCTTTGGTGACGTCGTGTAATTTTTTCATCATACTCATGGACTGCTGCTGCATGTTTGGTTGACCTAGCAATATATTGACATGGGACGTGAATATTAGCTTTTTATTGCCAAATCGATGGTTAAGGATCTTCCAGCATACTTCATAATTATCTGAGCTTATCTGCAGGTGGTGTATAAGACGCTCAGCTTCCCCCGTTACTTTTCCCTTCAAAAATTGCATCTTTTGCGCATCTGACAGTGACGGATTCTTATGAATGGCCTCACTAAATAAATCTTTAAATGAGCTCCAGTGGTGATAATTGCCGCTAAAAACTGGTATATCCATCTTTGGTCTGGACTTCTCACGGTAAGAGACAGACCACATTTTGGTATTAATCGATTTCTTCAAATCATTTACCAGCATCTCATGTTTAGTAAATTCTGTCTGGTATTGTGCATCATCTCCAAAATTTTCTTCTTCTATTTCCCAATGATAACTATCGATTACCGCCCAACGCTTTTCAAGAGTTTTTAAAGCGTCCTCAAACTCCCATTTATGCTGCATTCGATCTACATTCATGGTACCTACTGTTCTCTTTAAAGCTCTAAAATTTATGTTTTGGTTTTTCAACATTTCTCCTATCTTACCCACACCACTCGTCAGCGAAATATTCTCTTGGTGCTGGACTTCTTCCCGACCCGAAGACGTACCTGGTCCCGTCTCGGTCTTTTTGATGGTAGCCGTATGATCATTTAAATTCAGTCCTTCAGACTGCTGCTGCTTACAAGTTTCTATTAAATCTTTAATGGTGTTATACAGCTCTTGCATGGTCTCGTAACAACATTTCCTAAAATAGACATGGTCAAATTCTCCTAGTTCACATATCTTTCTATGGTTTTTCTGGTAGTCTTCCCAAAAGGACTCCAATAGATTTAATTTACGTTCACAATATGACGAAGTTTTTCTGTCTCCGCCATCTTTCTTAAAATTGGTTAGCAGTTTTTTGACCGCTTCGTAAATTTTAGTTTGGTTCAGAAAATTTTCCATTGTGGTTATGGTCAAAATATTTCAAATGAAAGAAATGATACAAAATGGTTTGATCTGACCTTGGTATCGCCTTACAACTAGCCTGCTCTTCGATTGAAACTGCTCTCCAAAGGTGTTGTGCACGACTGCCGCTGGTTTCGAACCTCGATCCCACGATTACTTGCTGGTTTAGTCACACGCGAAACCGAAATCCTTTTACTCTCGAAGGACCATGTAGCGAGTTGCGAGCTCCTTATTGGTTTTAATGGTTTATTAAAAACACTGATTTAATGGTTAAACACTATTGTATTCAAAACTAAGATTTAATGGTTAACACTGGTAGTACACGGGTAATATAAACTAAAATGGTCAATTAATACTATTATAAATGTTAGATAATAATTAAATGGTTTATGGTAAATTATGGTTAAATGGTAAAGTGGTAATAGAGCTCGATCGCTGGCGGATTGCGAACTGACTTAAAAGTCTAATAAAATTATAAATTAGCTGCGTACCAATTGTGCATGCAACGCACAAATGGAAAACGCTGAGCTGTTCGGTTTCATAACTCCGAACAGGTATCGTGTGTGTATTTATATAATAATAGGAAGGTAACTATTGTTTCTGTTTTCGTGTGCTTTTAGTATTATTATAGTAGTTCTTCGGTAGATTGATAGCTAAGTGAGTTAAGCCATGTAGACGTTGCTTGCCTACATTTATAATTAGATAAGTTCATTATGTTTAGGTAAGAATTCACTTTACCATAAATATGGGGACCGTTGTAGCTATAAGATTTCCGAGAATAATTAGAGCGTGATAAGGGTATTAACCATTTTGGTTTCCGTCGTGGCTTCATAATCACTGTAGTAAGCGAGGTTTTATGAAAGCGCAGTACTGTGGATAAAATGAAAAGTTGCCGGACGCGAAGGAATTTGGTTTCGGAATACAAGTCATCAGTGGAATAACGGCAAGGTTTTCTAAATGCAACTTTTATTACAGCACGTTGTGCTCGTTCTATTTGAAGAAATTTAGTCTTGTCTGCAGCCCCCCAAGAATTAACACCATATCTAAGCAGGGGCTGACATAAGGCTGTATACACGAGTCTGATGGTTGCATCGTCAGCTACATCACGTAGCCTTCTAAATACACTCATCAGTTTACGTACCCTACCACTTAATGTGTCGATTTGCTTGGCCCAGTTTAGTTTATTATCGATACATATTCCTAGGTACTTTATGTCGCTTACTTGGCTGAGAATTGGACAAGAGCAAGTAAGATTATGTCGGTCAGGGCAAGAATGTAGAGTAATCTTTAGATTTTTGGGAGGAGCAGTTCTCTCAGTTATGCGAAAAGCGATGACCTTAGTTTTGTCGGTATTCAAGGTCAAAAGATTATTATCTAACCATTGTGCTATTTCTTGGAGCCCAGTCTCAGTCAAATCACGAACAGTTGGCCAGTTTTTGCCCCAGAAAATAAGGGCAGTGTCATCAGCAAAGCAAAATAGTTGTGTGTTGTGGAGGCTGATAGAGCAAAGATCATTGATGTATGCCAAGAACAAGGTAGGTCCTAGGACACTGCACTGTGGCACACCAAAGGAAATGGGAGTAAAATCACTATGGTGATCCCCAATACGCACATTCTCTTTCCGATCCTCCAAATAGGAAGAAAACCAATTGAGTGCCATACCTCGTATGCCCATTAGTTCAAGTTTTCTGAGTAAAATGGGTCGAGATACAGTGTCAAATGCTTTTGCGAGGTCTAAAAAGACCCCTATGCATTTTGATCCCTCACCCACTTTATCAAAAACAAAGTCTGTAAGACTAATGATCGCATCCTCGGTTGATCGCTTCAATCTGAAGCCAAATTGGTTACTTGACAAAATGCTTTTCTGTTCTAGATAATGCAAGAGGCGTTTGTTGACTATCTTCTCAAGAATTTTTGATAGTGTACTTAAGATAGAAATGGGTCTATAATTTGATGGATTGCCATAGTCTCCTGATTTGTAGACTGGAACCACGGAAGCAATTTTCAGACAGTCAGGAACAATACCAGAAGACAGACTGAGGTTGCAGATATGTGCTATAGGAGCAACAATAGATTTTTTAGCTAGTTTTAGAACGTTGTTACTTATGCTGTCGCAACCGCTAGACGATTTATTCTTAAGTTTGTCAATGATCTGGCTAACCTCGACCACGTCAGTTGGGGTCATGAAAAAGGAGTGAGGTGAGTTTAAGCTTGGAAGTTTTACCCTTTGCACTAGTTCTTGTTCGGTGATATTATTTTTTGTCAATATATTTGTGGCATAATTAGATCCTATGATAGAGAAATATTCGTTTACCTTGTTCAGTGCCGTATTAGGGTCACTTTCAAGTTTCAAGAGGTCTTCGTTGTGAGATGTTACGCTTGTCAAGTTACAGATTTCTTTGATTGTATCCCAGGTTTTTTTACTGTCACCTAAGCTATTATGTAGTTTCTCTCTCTCATGTTTGTTTTTAAGGTTTTGCAGTAAATTAACGCAATAATTTCGATAGTTTTTGTATTTATTCCTCAGATCTAGATCATTGGGATTTTTTCGTAATTCGAGGTGTAACGCATTACGACGCCGAATACATTTTAGGAGTCCAGGCGTAATCCAAGGCTTAATAATGACATCTGAATTGCGGATTTTTTGTGTAGATTTGTGCAAGGATAAGGCATTATTATAAATTTCTATGAATAATTTAGTCGATTGACTGACATCCGGACTCAAGAGAACAGGGGTCCAATCTGTATTGATTTTTTTTTCCTACTGTGGCAACACTAGCGCTAACAGCTGATTTTGAATGTCCTTAATTAATAATTGAATTTTGTTTAATTTTCATTGTATAAAAGCCCAAATCTAATTAAATCACTGAGTAATTAGTATAGTTAACGTGTTAAAATAATTATCTATAGTGTTTTATATGTTGAATTTGTGATTATATTGTGACAGTTACCGGCACATTTGCATGGACTCCTAAGGTAAAATCCACTGTATTTACTCGCAATCTAACAACAAAGCGTGTTAACATTAATTTTATTTGGCATTTTTTATAGATAAAAGTTACTTTCAATCAAATTTATTGCGTATTATCACAGTTGACATAACCCCATTCCAGTTGATTATAAGTACATTTAATTATAAACAATGTCTGGCATTACCACTCGTGGGGCTTTGGCTCGTCAAGCTGAAGAAATCCTACTAAAAGCTTTGAAGGAGCTACAGGACTCCAAGCAATTGTGTGATTATTATGAGAAAGAGCGTGAAGATAATGAAAGAATACTGTTAGACTCATCTGAACAGGTGAGGATATTAAAAAGTCAATTGTCACAGCTACATGTACAATATAAGGATGCTATTGAAGCCCGGGATCAGCTCCAAAACATCATTATTGGATTTGATCAATGTCGTATTGAATATGACTTTGCATTGAATAAATCCTATCGCTTGGAACAACAACTGCAAGAGGCCAATAATGAAATAACAGCATTAAGATCTCAGTTGGGAAAAATAAATAACAACTTAATCACCTCGCAGAACCAAACACTTTATGATGAGTTGGTGGTCAAGGATGCGTCCATGGTTTCTGTTGCAGCCAATAACCAGCCCCATATCACATCACTCCCCACAAGAGATGAGGATTTCATTAATATAAAATCAATGGCATTTAATGGCTGTAGCAAAACTAAATTTAAAAAATACCAAGAAGTTAACAAATTCATTAAAAAGTCCCAAAAATTAGTAAAAAGACATAAATTCTTCTTCAAATATGATAGTCAAAACAGGGAAAGATTGGAATTAATAGAAAAGTTGAATTTAATACTATAAAATTAAAAAATAGTACTTTAAAATACAATTGTGATATAGAAAGTCAACAAAAAAAACTTGACTTTCTTCAAGATGAACTCAAAAGAATAACAATAAAGTATGAACTGTCCGAAAAACAGTCGCTTACCTGTTCCTTGCTAGAAAAACAGTCTCCTTATTTACAGAAAACAAATAATAATAATAGTAATAGTTCCCCTAACCAATCTGAAACTTCACATAATTAGCTCATAGACTACACACAAATAATGTAAAAATAAATTTTAAGTCTGAAGTGACAATATTCAGTGATGAAATTGGTAAAAACTTAGGGCGGTTATTATTAACAGCGGGACATTCAAATATCAATTTCTGTATGCCTGGAGCCTCTAGCCACCACATCTTCAAAAAAGTTTTTGAACATAAATTTAATAATCCTGGTAATCTGATTCTTTTAATGGGAAATAGGGGTAATTTGAATAAAAAATCACTTGTACAGTATATTAGTCATTTAAATTGTTTAAATATAAGGAAAATTGTTATATTCTCATTTCCCTATAGTGCTAGTTTGTCACAGGAGGAAAATATGATTAGATATAACTTGAATCTGACTTTACACACATTATCAACCTATATGCAGGAGAAATTACATGTAATTGACATTAACACCTTTGTTAAGAAACCTTTTTACCTGACAAAAGATAACCATTGCTATCTTCCTAACTATTGTACAAGACAAATAGCTTCATCGCTATGTTATTTCTTTGACATTTCAGCCAGGAACTTGGCTAAACCTTTAGCTAGAAGTAAGGTGTTTGGCCAAGTACTGAGTACTGAGCAATGTACTGTTGACATAAATAATGCCAGTTGTATGACTACTGATGACATTTATATTCAAAATAATTTAAATTAAATAGTGTGACAATAGAGGATTTCTCTTGCATAATACCAAATTCTGGTCATGGTTTTAATGTGAGTTTAAGTGGGAAGACAGATCCACGTAGTGTAATAAAAACAAATGTGAACCCATCAAACATACATGATAAAGTCAACAAATATACAAAAAAAAATTGTATTAACCTGGTGCACCAAAATATTCAAGGTTTGATGGGAAAAGAACTAGAATTGGAGCTGTTTTTGAATTGTAATAATATAGATATTTTATGTTTAACTGAGCACTGGCTAAAACTCCATCAATTCATTTTCAGCTTCAATAATCAGCAGGTTGTAAGCTCGTTCATCAGGGAAAAATATATTCATGGTGGCTCTCTAATTCTAATAAATAAGTTGTTAAAGTTTAAAGAAAGAAGTGATGTTGTGAGCCTCTCTGTTGAGCGAGTTGTAGAGATTTCATGTGTTGAGTTGGAGCAATTTATTGTTTTGAGTCTTTACAAACCTCCTTGTGCGCCATTTGATACTTTTTCAGATATTATGGAGGATGCATTAAATAAATTATCTAACAGCCATAAAACAGTTATCATTTGTGGATATTTTAATATAAATATTTTGGAGAAAAGCACAATAAGTTGCAATTTATTAAATTTGTTTAAATCCTATAATTTATATCCCAATTTTACAGAAACAACTAGAGTTACTGCTACAAGTGCTACATGCATTGAAAATATATTTAGCACTATAAAACCTTTATTTAAATCAATAATCAATAAAATTCAGTCAGATCATTCAGGTCAGTTGGTAACTTATTCAAATGCTCCAAAAATTAAAAGAAAACTTATAAGCTATATTCCATTTAATGAAAACCGCTTAGAAAAATTTAAATGTAATATAGTAAAACAAATAGCATGGCTGCCCTATCATGATAATCCGGATCACTTGTACAACTCTTTATTCAATTTGATTAATGATGAGTTCTGCACAATATTTACACCCAAACAACTGTCTGTAAGTGACCGTCTGGTATTCAGTGATTGGGCAACTCCAGGCATCTATAAAAGTCGGAATCGGCTGTATGAATTGTATGAAGAAAGATCCCATAATCATAATACAGCTTTTCAAGAATATGTGAAACAATATGCCAAAACATTTAGACGAGCCTGTACCGCTGCTAAATCTTTGCACATAAAAAATATACTTAAATCTTCTACAAATATAATCAAAACTACTTGGAAGATAATTAATGCTGAGACAGGTAAAACAAAAATACGTAGTCGTGATTTTAACTTAGTAATAAACAATATAGATATTAAAGGCGATTTGGAGATTGCGACTGAGTTTGAAAAATATTTTTCGAATATTCCAGTCATAATTACTAACTCTCTTTCATATTCTTCTACATCTGCTGAGCAGATACTCAAGCAAAGCGTAGGGTCGTGTGACACAGTTTTTAAATTTTCGGTGGTTAGCCCTAAAGATATTTTAAATGCTTTCAAGAGTATTAATATGAAAAACACAAAGGATCTGTGGGGTCTATCTGTTAAGACTGTTTCATCAATTATTACTATAATCGCCCCACACTTAGCTACTGTGTTCAATTGCTGTGTTGCATCAGGTGTATTTCCTGACTTGATGAAGTATAGTAAAATCATTCCTTTGTTTAAAGCTGGTGATACTTCAGACCCTTCAAATTTTCGACCTGTTTCCGTGCTGCCCACTCTTAGTAAAATATTTGAAAAGCTTATGCTTAACCAGCTGCTCAGACACTTTAATATACATAATTTACTACACCGGAAACAGTTTGGATTCACAAAGGGTTGTTCAACCATAGATGCAGGGGTCAACTTATTAAAAAGTATATTCGCGGCGTGGGAAGACTCGCAAGATGCATTAGGTATCTTTTGCGATTTGTCCAAAGCGTTCGATTGCGTTCATCATGATACTCTGGTCAGAAAATTACACCACTACGGTATTAGGAACAAGGCTCTCGAACTTCTGACTTCTTACTTGGGCAATAGAATTCAGAAGGTCGAAATAAACGGAAAATATCTCCGGGATCTCCAGTGGTAATGGGCGTTCCACAGGGGTCAATTCTTGGCCCATTTTTGTTTTTAATTTATATAAATGACTTACCTTTAAGATTGTGTTGTTTGCAGATGATACTTCTCTGACGTTCAAAATAAACCGACAATTAAGCAATTTTGACGATGTTAATGATGCAATCTCTAAAGTTGTTCATTGGTTTAATGCCAATAATCTTGTGCTTAATGATACGAAAACTAAAGTCATAAAATTCACTACACCGAATGTGAAACAGGTGACAACCAATGTACAACTTAATGGAGCTAGGTTGGACCCTGTTGAATCAACTGTGTTCTTGGGTATCACTATTGACTCAAAGCTACAATGGAGCCCACAAATAGAAAAACTGTCCGGCAAATTAAGTTCTGCAGCATATGCAGTGAAAACTATTAGACGGCTGACTGATGTTGACACAGCTAGAATGGTTTATTTCAGTTATTTTCATAGTGTAATGTCCTATGGAATTCTTCTCTGGGGTAGCTCTGCTGACATTAACACCATATTTATATTGCAAAAACGAGCTGTAAGAGTTATCTATAATCTTGGCCCGAGAGTGTCTCTAAGAGAAAAATTCAAAGAGGTCAACATTCTAACTGTACCATCTCAGTATATATATGAAAACTTACTATATGTGCATAAAAATATCGATTCCTTCTGTAAAAGGAGCGATACACATAATGTAAATACTAGATATAAGAATAATCTCATATTGCATACTACCCGTCTCCACAAAATAAGTAACTCTTTTATGGGGCAATGTATAAGATTCTATAACAAACTTCCCAATGATATTAGAGAATTGTCTACGAATAAGTTTAAAAGAATTATTAAAGCCAAATTGTGTAGCAGGGCATATTACAAAATTTCTGATTATTTAAATGATAAAAGTGCTTGGGATTGAGTTGTTCTGAGTCAACACACATGATTGTCATTAATCTTATGTATATTTTATTTTAAAAAAGGATTCCTACTGAGTTTTCTGGCAGTGTTTCTCAGTAGCTGCCACGTCATGCACTGCACGGTAGGGAAAAAAAATATGACGATTCCACATAAATGTAAATTTTTTACGGAATAAAGTACCTTTGACTTTGACTTTGTATTAAATAGGGAATCTATTAATCCTTGGTAGTCTATTTTTAATTTGTATGTCCGAGGTTTGAGATTGGAGGCGCAGTGGTTTGCTAAACTTAATAAAATTAGGTCGTGGTCAGTTGTGTCACACTTGCACACGGCAACTCTTGTCTGTAATTTAGTTTTCACCAAAAAGTGATCCAGGCAGTTATGCCCTCGGGTAGGTAGAGTATGTCCAGGTAAGTAGCCATAATGAGCGGTCAAGAGTAGGTAGTCGGGTTTATTAGTATCAATAACAGTATCTTTAATATCAATATTAATGTCACCCGTCACTATACTAGTATTATTTTGAATATTGGACAGAACTTTGTCGAGAGAATTGAGAAACTTTTGTATTTGGTGGGTCGATGGGGATCTGTAAATAGTAATCAGGGAAATTTTACCATTAATTTTAGCTATAAGGCAATTCGCATCGCTAAACTCAGGTTCCGATATTATTACTGAGAGATTTTGTTTGGTGTATAATACTATACCACTATTTTGATTAATAGTTTTTGTAGTGTAGTGACATTTATAGTTTGTTATTTGTTTTCCACAGTACGAGGAGTCCAGCCAGCATTCAGTTAGAGCAATTATGTCAGGTTCAAATTTTAGAAGTTTTAAATAGACTAAAAAAGCGTCAAAGATTTTTCTAATACTACGTATATTTAGGGTTATGAAAGTGAGTTGTTTGTGAGGATTCTCTATGTAAGATAGGCAATCTTCAGGTTTATGAATAATAGTGTTGGGGATAAATGTCGTAGAATCAAAATCCTTTACTATTTTATCGAATATAGATAGATTAGATTGTGATAGTTAAAATTGCATGGGGTACTGATAATGTGATCTAGATAGTTGGGTACAAGAATAGAATTTTCTGTTAGGGTGGCTCTAGAGGCTGAATTTAACTTTATTAGGTTACCGATGAGAGGACATTTCTGTTTATTTTGAATGATATTTGAAAATACTACAATGTATTTTAGTGATACGCGTGTGCGGGAGAGAATATGGAAAAGTAGCGTGTATGTATGTGAGTATGGAATTAAAGTGAATAGGTGAGATCCTGGTACAGCAATGATTGATAAATAATTACTAATAATTACAATAAATATAGGTAGGTAGAGATGAAGCGAAATTATTGTACAGTTAGTTTTATACGATGAAAAAATTCTGAGTAGAATGTGCATAATATAGAGTCATTGTTCAGATTTCAGATCGTTCAATTCATTCTCATATTTAACACAAACACTTCTATCATTGTTGGGTTTTCGAATGAAGATCTTTCCATTAAAAGACCAGCACATTTCAATGGTATCATCCTTTTTCAATTGCCGAGCGAGGTAAAGTAGTTTTCTAGAATGTGTTGTTAGTCGTTCAGCAACAAAAATTGGAGAATTTCCAGACAGGCCTATGTGAGAACAATTTAGTTTATTATTAGCGTGAGCTAAGTTAAATTTCCTGGTCGAGGATAAGAGGTCTTGTTTGAGCTCAGAGTTGGATAGCTCAATGATTATTGGACTTGTGTAACCTTCCTTTCCAGATGCACGAAAGATGCTGCGTACGTCGGCTGTTTGAAGCGGTCTGCCTACTGTACTCGCAATAGTTTGGATAATTTCAGTCAAGTCACGCTTATTTTCAGCCTCTCTTTTAGGTACATTCCTTATCTCTACGTAATTACTAATAGAAGCTCGTTGCAGTTCCTCCACTTTATCCTCAAGAGTACGAATATAGGCGCGGTTGCATTTTGTCTCTCGTTCCACTGCCTCAAATTTAATTTTAATCTCTTCATATTTATCGGACAGGAATTGTAAAGCTTTCTTAATTTCTTGATTTGACTCATCAATTGGCTTGAGTTTTGCCTCTAAATCTTTAAATTGTTTTTCCTGTACTTTGGTTAGCGTGGAAAACATGGTTTTTACCTCCTGTGTGAAGGCTAAAAAGTCCTCTCTCGATATATCATCACGTGGATGTTTGTTTCTTAGTATAGTACTAGGTAAATCATTTCTGTTTAAAGATGGTGTTGATAGATCAGGAGTGGAACCAAACTTCGGTGGTGTCCGCTGGGTGGCCATAGTAAAAATTAAAACCCCTTATTTATGTTAGCGAGCAAAACGTTGCAGCAAATCTTAAATGAGGCGCTAATAGCCGAATCCGAAGTACCAGGGCGTTAGCAACTCACAGGTGGTGCGGTGACACGGCGTGGCGGAGCTTTCCGTGTGCACACTATCGCAGAGTGTAACTGTGTGAGCGCGATGCGTGCAGATGTAGTCCAAACAAAGTAGTGTGAGCGCGCAGAAGTAGAATCACTTGCGTATGGGTAGCACAGCACGGCAATGTGAGTGCGCTCTGTGTTCGTGTTGTAAAGCGATGATGACCGTGTGCGTCAATGTGAGCAATGTATGCGCGGTGAACGGGCTTACTTGTTAGTTGATAGACGGCTCGCACACCACAGCGCTCCTCACACAAACTCCTCACTTAACGGTGATAACCCGCTGCTACCTTATGTCGCCCTATTACTATGACTGAATTAATTCGACACTTTTATAATTAAAAACGTTATTGAATATAATAAATTTAAAATTATTTAGCACGGAACACACGTCTACTTGCTTTCGCAGTCCAGGGGGAAGGGGATAATGTATCAGATGATAGAACCGCTCGCACAGCATATAGTGGATATGTTGAACCAATTCTAAGGTACGGTTTAATAATATGGGGGAATGCTACCGATATAAATAAAGCCTTCATCGTACAAAAAAAAATGCGTTCGAGCTATCTACGGCGCTGGTCCGCTTGACTCTTCCAGGCCCCTATTTAAAAAACATAATATTATGCCCCTAATATGTATTTATATTTTTGAAGTATCAGTTTTTATTAAGAACCATCATAACTTTTTTAAGGACAAAATAGAAGACCGATTTCAAAAGAGCAGAGATCCAACTAAACTTGTTGTCCCCTATTGTAGAACTGCACTAAATAAGAACAATGTTTATCATATGTGTATAAGCATTTTTAACAAACTGCCAAAGAACTTAAGAGAATCTCCCATCAAACACTTTGGAGTAAAATTACGCAAATGGCTGCTAGAACATTGTTTTTATTCTATTTCAGAATAAAAACAACGTACGTATACTATTGGCTACAAAGAATATTGACTTCCAATAAACGCTGAGTTTATTGAAGAGTGAGAGAGAGCCCCTTACAACTGATTGGACGATATTATGATATTTTTTTTTTTAGTATTTGTTTACAAATTTTATTCCTTTTTTGTGTAAATATTTGAATCTATTTTGTACTTAAATAAGGTGTTTGTGTGCCGTAATGTGTAATTTAAAATAAAAATTGTGTAATAGTGGATCTAGTATGTCAACGGCTCATGGAAGTGAAGTCGATACAGGGCAACCTGCCTCTCCATCACTCGATTCTCCGGTAAGGTGCCCCCTTTGCTCAAATTTAAAACTTTTTAAAACTCGTCGGGGATTACATATACATTTAGGCAAAAAACACAAACCATCAAATTTTTCCCAGAGCCCTAGTCCCAATAACAGCAATAGCTCAAATGCATGCTCCACTGATACCTATTCGCGACTTTCACTAGCTCAAATTTTAAGCAAACTTAAAAATTCTGTACCGCTAGTGAAAAGAATCCCTCGAGGAGCTAGGCAATTAGTTGCACAAACCCTAGCTCAGTGCATTCGCATTGTCCTTCGGGACAATAATGAACACAGCTGGAGGAATTTGCTCACCTTTGCTTATAGAGTTTAGCACGCAAAAAAATAAAAAAATTCTCACAATAATTTAACAACAGAAATAAAAAATAATTGTACCCACTACGACACCGACCAACAAGCTAATTTTAATTTTGATAACTTTAGAATACGGTATAAGAACTCCAAAACCTTATATAATTATGTTGAAACCAAATTAGGCGAAGGTGACATAGGGGGCGCCGCCAGGCTTCTTTTTAGCAGTGATGTAGTGGCGCCTTGCACGCCGGACACACTTGGAGCGCTGCAGTGCAAGCATCCGGTTCCAGCAGATGAACTCAACTTTCCAGTACCACCCGTTAGTGAAACAGCTTTATCTGTAACTTCCCGGGAAGTGTCAGTGGCCGTATCTTCCTTCCGGAGCGGTTCCGCGGGCGGCATTGATGGTTTGACCCCTCAGCATCTCCAAGATCTGATTAATCCATCCATGGGGGTCGCTGGCGATTCACTTCTGCAGGAACTTACGCAAACTTTAACATTGCCGCTAAGCATTAAGTTAATCAGGATTAACTTAATGCTTAGCGGCAATGTTTGCGGATCCATTATTGATGTTTTGTACGGGGCCAACCTCTGTGCCGATTTTACAAACGCGATGGTGGCATCCGCCCCATTGCTGTTGGATGCGTTTTCCGTCGTATGGCAGCTAAATTATGTTGCAAACATGTTCATAGAAAGCTTTCATCCGTTTTCCAGCCCCTGCAGCTCGGATTTGGCTCCAAGGGGGGCTGTGAGGCTGCCATACACGCACCTTCCACTTATTTATGTGGTGGTAAAGGTGAGGTCATCCTTAAGGTTGACCTGAAGAACGCCTTTAACTCTGTAAACAGGGATACCTTGTTGGCCGAGGTGCAAAAAGAAACCTCCGAAATGTATCATTTTATTTGGCAATGTTACCGTTATCCCACAAAATTATTATACAAAGGACACACTTTAGATTCAGCCGTCGGATGTCAACAAGGTGACCCTCTCGGACCGGTCATTTTTAGTCTTGCCATACACCCAATTATTCGGCATCTAAAATCAAAATTTAACGCATGGTACTTAGATGACGGGACCCTAGGAGGTGACGCTGTAACTGTCCTGAATGACCTCCTTTTCCTAAAAGAATCATTCAAATCAATTGGTCTCGATCTGAACCCATCCAAATGCGAACTTTTTATAACAAACGAAGCCAATAAAAACACTATAACTTCTAAATTTAATTCTATAGATATCAAAATCCTAAATAAAAACTCGTTACGCCTCCTGGGGTCACCCATCCTGGAAGAGGGGTACTTACCTTTCAGAGACGAAAAAATTCAAAATTTTACTGAAATTTCAGAACGATTTTCTAAGCTAAACTCACATTCATCATACACCTTGATTCGGTACGGCTGTTTTGTTCCCAAATTTACATACGTCATACGTTCTTGTCAATTATGGAAACATTCGGCCCTCCTTGGAAAAGTTGACCAAATTTTACGTGACACTCTATGCTCAATTTTAAATTTAGACCTGGATGACCGTGCCTGGGCGCAAGCTACCCTTCCTGTGCGCCTGGGCGGCCTCGGCATCCGCAGAATTACTAGCGTTAGCTTACTAGCGTTTCTGTCATCGGTCCACTCTACCAAAGAACTAATCGGTAAAATTCTTTCACCTACTCAGGTTACTCCAGAGGCAAGGTGTTTAACCGATGCCATAAACGTTTGGAAAATGACCTGTTCAAGTTCAGACCTACCCACGAACCCGTCCTCCCAGAAACAGTGGGACCAGCCGCTCTGCGAGTTAGTGCGTAATAATCTCATAAATATATGCACGAACCTCGCGGAACGCGCTCGTCTACTGGCTGTCGGAGAATGGGAGTCGGGTTTATGGTTACAGGCGTTACCGTCGGCCAACATAGGTTCTGTGCTGGACAACGGTACTTTTCGCGTCGCTGCCGGCCTCCATCTGGGTGTCTCATGCGTTGCTCCGCATCGTTGTAGGTGTGGGGAAGCAGTCGATCATCTTGGACGCCATGGTCTATCATGTTGCCGTAGCGCGGGCAGAATCTCACGCCACAGTGGGATCAATAATATAATCCGTCGGGCTCTTTCCAGCGTTGACGTCCCAGCGGTTCTAGAACCAAGCGGCTTGGCACGTGATGATGGAAAGAGACCCGATGGTATGTCTTTGGTTCCGTGGAAGATGGGTAGGCCCTTGGTGTGGGACGCAACATGCGTCGACACCCTAGCGCCCTCCCATCTTCCCCATACGTCGGTTTCTGCGGGCGCTGCTGCTGCTTTGGCGGAAACCCTTAAACGGCGCAAATACACTAATTTGGCTGCAAATTTAGTTTTTGAGCCGTTTGGGGTAGAAACCTTAGGACCATGGGGTCCAAGCGCACATTTAATATTTCGGGAAATAGCTAAACGTTTGATCGACGCTTCCCATGATCAGAGGGCTGCTCTATTCTTGGGCCAGAGGATCAGCATTGCGATCCAGCGTGGCAATGCGGCCAGCCTTCTGGGCACATTTCCCATAAGCGATGCGGAGGGATTATTGGACGCCTTTTAGGGTAAATAGTGTATCTATCTGTAGTTTCTCTATTTTAGCTTATAATTTCATGTTATTTAATTTCAGAATACAACACATGGGATTTAAAAATGTAGCTTATAAATTCAATAATATTATTCAATAAATTTTTGACATTCCAATTGATTAATTTTATAATTCAGTACTTAGCTGTCAAAGTCAAAGTAACTTTATTCCGTAAAAATTTTACATTTATGTGGTATCGTCATATTTTTTTACCCTACCGTGCAGTGCATGACGTGGCAGCTACTGAGAAACACTGCCAGAAAACTCAGTAGGAATCCTTTTTTAAAATAAAATATACTTAAGATTAATTACAATCATGTGTGTTGACTCAGAACAACTCCATCCCAAGCACTTTTATCACTTAAATAATCAGAAATTTTGTAATATGCCCTGCTACACAATTTGGCTTTAATAATTCTTTTAAACTTATTCGAAGACAATTCTCTAATATCATTGGGAAGTTTGTTATAAAATCTTATACATTGCCCCATAAAAGAGTTACTTATTTTGTGGAGACGGGTAGTATGCAATATGAGATTATTCTTATATCTAGTATTTACATTATGTGTATCGCTCCTTTTACAGAAGGAATCGATATTTTTATGCACATATAGTAAGTTTTCATATATATACTGAGATGGTACAGTTAGAATGTTGACCTCTTTGAATTTTTCTCTTAGAGACACTCTCGGGCCAAGATTATAGATAACTCTTACAGCTCGTTTTTGCAATATAAATATGGTGTTAATGTCAGCAGAGCTACCCCAGAGAAGAATTCCATAGGACATTACACTACCCCAGAGAAGAATTCCATAGGACATTACACTATGAAAATAACTGAAATAACCATTCTAGCTGTGTCAATATGCTGCAGAACTTAATTTGCCGGACAGTTTTTCTATTTGTGGGCTCCATTGTAGCTTTGAGTCAATAGTGATACCCAAGAACACAGTTGATTCAACAGGGTCCAACCTAGCTCCATTAAGTTGTACATTGGTTGTCGCCTGTTTCACATTCGGTGTAGTGAATTTAATGACTTTAGTTTTCTTATCATTAAGCACAAGATTATTGGCATTAAACCAATGAACAACTTTAGAGATTGCATCATTAACATCGTCAAAATTGCTTAATTGTCGGTTTATTTTGAACGTCAGGGAAGTATCATCTGCAAACAACACAATCTCATGCTTATCCCTTACGTAGTAAGTTAAGTCATTTATATAAATTAAAAACAAAAATGGGCCCAGAATTGACCCCTGTGGGACGCCTATTACCACTGGAGACCCCGGAGATATTTTACCGTTTATTTCGACCTTCTGAATTCTATTGCCCAAGTAAGAAGTCAGAAGTTCGAGAGCCTTGTTCCTAATACCGTAGTGGTGTAATTTTCTGACCAGAGTATCATGATGAACGCAATCGAATGCTTTGGACAAATCGCAAAAGATACCTAATGCATCTTGCGAGTCTTCCCACGCCGCGAATATACTTTTTAATAAGTTGACCCCTGCATCTATGGTTGAACAACCCTTTGTGAATCCAAACTGTTTCCGGTGTAGTAAATTATGTATATTAAAATGTCTGAGCAGCTGGCTAAGCGTAAGCTTTTCAAATATTTACTAAGAGTGGGCAGCACGGAAACAGGTCGAAAATTTGAAGGGTCTGAAGTATCACCAGCTTTAAACAAAGGAATGATTTTACTATACTTCATCAAGTCAGTGGTGCTAAAGACGTGCGCCCCTGAGTTGACCCCGGTTTTAACGCGCCTTTACCGCCTCTCTTACAACGCTAAAAGGGTTCCATCTTCGTGGAAGGTAGCCAACGTCCACCCTATTCCCAAAAAGGGTGACCGGTCGGACCCTACGAACTACAGGCCTATAGCGGTAACATCCTTGCTATCCAAGGTCATGGAGAGAGTCATCAACTCTAAGCTCCTACAATACCTAGAGAAACACCAGCTGATAAGCGATCGTCAGTATGGCTTCCGTCACGGTCGTTCAGCTGGTGATCTTCTAGTGTATTTTACACATCGTTGGGCACAAACCTTGGAGAGCAAGGGTGAGGCTCTAGCCTGTAGTCTTGACATCGCTAAGGCATTCGATAGGGTCTGGCATAAGGCTCTTCTATCGAAGCTACCATCATATGGAATCCCCGAGGGACTCTGCAGTTGGATCACCAGCTTTTTGGACTGTCGGAGCATTAAAGTCGTAGCAGACGGTTCTTGCTCCGACACCAAAACCATTAACGCTGGCGTACCACAAGGCTCGGTGCTCTCCCCTACGCTATTCATTCTGCATATCAATGACATGTTTTCTATAGAAAACATGCATTGCTATGCGGATGACAGCACGGGTGATGCGCAGTATAGCGGCCACCAGAATGTCTCTCGCAGATCGGCACAAGAGAAACGGTTGCAACTTGTGTCTGAAGTCGAGGGTTCTCTCGGGCGGGCCTATGAATGGGGTGTAGAGAACCTAGTCCAGTTTAACCCCAATAAGACACAAGTGTGCGCGTTCACTGCCAAGAAGGACCCATTTGTCGTAGCGCCCCGATTCCAAGGGGTTGATCTCCGTGTATCCGAGAGTATTGGGATCCTCAGAATCGAAATTTCGAGCACCTGAGGAGTCATTTGGAGGACAAAGCCAAACTGGCAAGTAAGAAGTTGGGCGTCCTGAATAGAGCTAGGCGGTACTTCACTCCAAGACAGCGGCTTGCGCTATATAAAGCACAAGTCCGCCCGCACATGGAGTATTGCTCACATATCTGGGCAGGAGCCCCTAAATACCAGCTCGACCCACTTGACTCCCTCCAAAGGCGTGCTATTAGAATCTTTGGGGATTCCAATTTTACGGACAGATTGGAGTCGCTAGAGCAGCGGAGAGACTCCGGATCTCTCTGCGTGTTCTACCGTCTCTATCACGGGGAATGCTCTGAGGAGTTGTTTGAGCTGGTGCCACCGTCCCCTTTTTATCATCGGACCACGCGCACTCGCAGTAAGGTTCATCCGTATCACCTGGAAGCGATTTCGTCAAGCACGGTTCGCTTTCAGCGTTCATACATCCCACGTACGTGCCGGCTCTGGAATGAATTACCTGCTGCGGTTTTTCCCCAGCGCTACGACATGTCCTTCTTCAAACGAGGTTTAAAAAGAGTACTAATATCACGGTAGGCAGCGGTTTGCTGTGCCCCCTGGCACTGCGAATGTCCATGAGCAGCGGTTACTACTTACCATCAGGTGGGCCGCTAGGTCGTCTGCTTACTAAGGCAATAAAAAAAAAAAAAAAGTCAGGAAATACACCTGATGCAACACAGCAATTGAACACAGTAGCTAAGTATGGGGCGATTATAGTAATAATTGATGAAACAGTCTTAACAGATAGACCCCACCGATCCTTTGTGTTTTTCATATTAATACTCTTGAAAGCATTTAAAATATCTTTAGGGCTAACCACCGAAAATTCAAAAACTGTGTCACACGACCCTACGCTTTGCTTGAGTATTTGCTCAGCAGATGTAGAAGAACATGAAAGAGAGTTAGTAAGTATGACTGGAATATTCGAAAAATATTTTTCAAACTCAGTCGCTATCTCCAAATCGCCTTTAATATCTATGTTGTTTATTACTAAGTTAAAATCACGACTACGTATTTTTGTTTTACCTGTCTCAGCATTAATTATCTTCCAAGTAGTTTTGATTATTTTAGAAGATTTAAGTATATTTTTTATGTGCAAAGATTTAGCAGCGGTACAGGCTCGTCTAAATGTTTTGGCATATTGTTTCACATATTCTTGAAAATCTGTATTATGATTATGGGATCTTTCTTCATACAATTCATACAGCCGATTCCGACTTTTATAGATGCCTGGAGTTGCCCAATCACTGAATACCAGACGGTCACTTACAGACAGTTGTTTGGGTGTGAACATTGTGTAGAACTCATCATTAATCAAATTGAATAAAGAGTTGTACAAGTGATCCGGATTATCATGATAGGGCAGCCATGCTATTTGTTTTACTATATTACATTTAAATTTTTCTAAGCGGTTTTCACTAAATGGAATATAGCTTATAAGTTTTCTTTTAATTTTTGGAGCATGAGAATAAGTTACCAACTGACCTGAATGATCTGACTGAATTTTATTGATTATTGATTTAAATAAAGATTTTACAGTGCTAAATATATTATCAATGCATGTAGCACTTGTAGCAGTTACTCTAGTTGGTTCTGTAAAATTGTGATATAAATTATAGGATTTAAACTTTAATAAATTGCAACTTATTGTGCTTTTCTCCAAAATATTTATATTAAAATCTCCACAAATGATAACTGTTTTATGGCTGTTAGATAATTTATTTAATGCATCCTCCATAATATCTGAAAAAGTATCAAATGGTGCACAAGGAGGTTTGTAAAGACTCAAAACAATAAATTGCTCCAACTCAACACATGAAATCTCTACAACTCGCTCAACAGAGAGGCTCACAACATCACTTCTTTCTTTAAACTTTAACAACTTTATTTATTTTATTTAAGCCTTATTTATTCCTTAATAAAATACATCACAAAAATAATAATAAAATACATACAATTTCATTTAAAATATTTAAGTTATTTAGTTATACAATTTAATTTGTTTTATTTTCATTGATAAAAATTTTAATTTGTAAATGTAGTTTACATATAAATTGAAGATACGATTCTTATATATTATTTTATACATTATTATAGATTACTTACTTATATATTATTTTTCACATTATCATATTGTATTTAATTATTAATGTATTCTATTATTTATTGATATTTATTTCAAAATTTTTTCAAAATTATTAAGGACCTCTCTACTGAGTAAAGGCCTCCTCCATTTTTCTCCACTTGTCTCTGTCTTTTGACTTTTCCGTCCAGTTATTGCCCGTTATCTTTAGAATCTCGTCGAGCCATCTTTCCATTGGTCTACCCCTACTTCGCTTGCCTAATGGACCATTCCATATGGTAATCTTTTTTGTCCATCGTTCCTCATCCATACGTGCGACATGGCCAGCCCATTTCCATTTTAGTTTTTTGCAATGATGTAAGGCGTCTATAACTTTTGTTGTATTTCGGATATCTCTATTTGTTCTTTTATGTTTTAGTTTTAGGTGTAGAGTGCTCCGTTCCATGGCTCTTTGAGTTGTTAATATCTTGTTTCTTGTTAATTTGTTGAATATCCATGTTTGCGACGCATAGGAGAGAGATGGTAAAATACAAGAGTCTAGGATGTTTTTCTTTAGTCTGATTGGAAGTTTTGACTTGAGGACTTCTTTTAGGCTCCAAAATTTATTCCAGGCTATGTTCACTCGTCTATTTAGTTCATCCCGGTGCCTAGATTTTTTGAATGATGTTTGTTTGCCTAGATATACATACTCATGAACATACTCTATTGGAGCATTGTCAACAATTATCGGAATAATTTTACTGTTTGTCATAATTTTGGTTTTGCTTGTATTTAATTGTAGGCCAATTTCAAGGCTAACACTGTGTATTTCCCTTATCATAGTCTCTAGTTGTGATGCAGTTTCCGCAAAGAGAACTATATCATCAGCAAACCTGAGGTTACTCAAATATTTGCCATTTATAAATATACCCTTATTTTTCCATTTCAGACTCTTCATAATACTTTGGAGCACGGTTATAAAAATTCTGGGCGATAGAGGGTCACCTTGTTTGACTCCTCTACGTATATCTATTTCACACCCTGGTTGTTCTAATCTAACTCTACTTTTACTTTTCTTATATATATCTTGAATAAGTTCAATAGTTTCTGAGGGTACATCGCATTCTTGTAAAGCTCTCCATATACTATTGTGTGAGATAGAGTCGAAAGCTTTGGCGTAATCTATAAACGCTAGGTAGAGCGGGCGGTTCATTTCTTCGTACTTCTCTATTATAAGTTCTAGAGAGTGGATGTGATCTATAGTTGAATAATTTCTTCTGAAACCTGCCTGCTCCACTGGCTGGTTCTTCTCAGTATACGCCGCGAGACGATCTTCTACACAAGAGGCAAATAGCTTGTAGATGTTAGGTTGTAAACTAATTGGCCTGTAATTACCTATATCAGCCGGGTTTCCCTTCTTATACAGGAGAATTATATCCGATGATGCCCACTCTACAGGAATAGTTTTATCGTCCAGTATCTTGTTGAATAATTTGGTCAAGAGTGGTACCAGTACATATTCACCTATTTTGATTGCCTCGTTTGGTATGCCATCTGGTCCGCTGCTTTTACCGTTCTTCAGTGATTTTATTTTTATAGATATTTCCTGATATGTAAATCTTTGTGGGGTAGTAATATTATCCTTTTTTGGTGGTGCCTCTTTAAGTGTCTGTGTCTTGAATGAGTACAGTTCTTTATAAAACTCAGTTGCTGTTTTTATTATTTCTGATCTGGAATAGGTCTTTTTACTATTCATAGATTTCCGCTGTAAACAAGGAATCCATTTCTTAGTCGTTGCTAATTCTCTTTGGCCTTTTTTCATGCTTCCTGACATATTCAAATGTCTCTCAATAGTTGATATTCTGTAATCTTCATATTCTTTCTTAATGATTTTATAAATGTTTTTGTATAAATAGGTTTTCTCCTTCTTTTCTTCAATTGTTAGTTGCTTTTTATTAGTTAACTCGTTTCTTCTATTTATGAGCAATTTTGTCTTATCCGAAATAATAGGTTTTCTTTTTTGTTTCTTATTATTTTTTAATGTCGATTTTAAACTCACCTCGATCGCCGTTTTGATTTTTCTATAATACGACTCTACATCATCTATATCATCTAGTTGTATGCAGGAACAGTGGAATTCTAGTGCTTCTTGAAGGTGTTGCTGCTGGTCAGCTGTTGCCAGGGCGTAGTATTTATTTTTATATTTGTTTCTAGGTTTTTTCTTTATTTCCAGCATAACAGTGCTTCTCAGAAGTCTATGGTCGCTCGGGAAGGTAAATTTGTGTAATACTTCAAAGTTCATGAATTTCTCTTCTTTCTTTAAACTTTAACAACTTATTTATTAGAATTAGAGAGCCACCATGAATATATTTTTCCCTGATGAACGAGCTTACAACCTGGTGATTATTGAAGCTGAAAATGAATTGATGGAGTTTTAGCCAGTGCTCAGTTAAACATAAAATATCTATATTGTTACAATTCAAAAACAGCTCCAATTCTAGTTCTTTTCCCATCAAACCTTGAATATTTTGGTGCACCAGGTTAATACAATTTTCTTTAGTATAGTTATTGACTTTATCATGTATATTGACTTTATATTAGCAATGTAATATTATTAGTATTTTTATGTCATTTATATACCTTCTAGTAACTGTAATTCTTAAGGTTGACCACTGTAATTACTATTTAAATTCAAATATTGTTATATAATATTTTTATATATTGATATTGAAATACATTAATTTTATAATTCAATATTTAATCATTAGTTTATTTATCCTATCATTTGGACTTACATATTTGTTGTCTACTTATTTGTGAAAATTTACATGCCATATATATGGCGAAGCATGCGAAACCTAACAATGATTACAACACCTATAATTTGTAAACCATGTTTCATGTAAATAAATGATTTTTATCCTATCTTTATCTTTAGACCATAACAGCTCAAAAACCGCTTGTCTATTGAGACAGTAAGCGCTAAATAGTAAATACACCTACCCACTCTACAGGAGACAGCAGTGCTTTAATAGATATAATTTGTACTGATGTCCGAGCTTCTGATACTTTGGTGGACCACAACATTTTTTTTTTATTTTATACATATATTACATCATTTATAATATTATTAATTAACCACCATCCACCAAACTGCACAGCAGTTTGTTGGCAGAATGATCACTCCCTTATTGACTAGCGATTATGGTTATTATGACACTATACATATATTTAAGCCTTAAGGCTAAAGGTACAAAATAAACGAATAACAAGGTTCCTTACATAATTAGTGGAATAGCCAATATATATTAGTTATTCCACCAATGTTTAAAACCTTTTTAGGTAGAATTCTCTACACTTATATTTAAAAACAGACTTAGAAAATATTTCAGTTGATAGGTCTGCTGGTAGTTCATTATAAATTGACGGAACCAAGTACTTCATAGTTCTTTGGCCATAATTATTGTTGGACCAAGGGAGACTATATTCCCTTTTACGTCTATTTGAGCGTAATATAGTTTTTACATTTTTAAAATTCTCGCTTTTATACTGTTCCCATTTTCAAGGCAGGTTGTTCAAAAAATGCCACGAATTATAGGCCTATCTCAATACTGCCAGCTTTAAGTAAAATATTTGAAAAGCTGATGCTCAGCCAAATGTTGTCGCACTTTAACGTGAATGAGATATTGCATAACAAGCAGTTCGGGTTTACAAGGGGCCGCTCTACTCAGGATGCAGGTTGCACATTAATTAGGTCAATATTGGAGGCTTGGGAGGGATCACAGGATGCGGGAGTTTACTGTGATCTCTCTAAGGCTTTCGATTGCGTTGATCATCGTACGCTCGTTGTTAAACTGAAGTACTATGGAATATCTGGCACATCTCTTGATCTTGTGATGTCCTATTTATCGGGGCGACAACAGATGGTTTCGATAGGCGGTGTCACTTCGGCACGTCATCCTGTGAAAATGGGGGTGCCCCAAGGATCTATATTGGGCCCATTTTTATTTCTAGTTTATATAAATGATCTCCCTTATCTGATAGAGAAAGTATCAGACATATTTCATATTTAAAGTAAATAGAAAGGATAAAGATCTTATTGAGCATAATAAAACACTCAGCTTTATATCAGAATGGTTTTCGGCAAATAATCTCTTGTTAAATGCAGGGAAAACTAAATGCATCAGGTTCTCATTGCCGAATGTGACTCAAATTGTACCAACAGTTGCACTTAATGCGAAAATATTAGATTTAGTCCCATCGACCGTATTTTTAGGATTGACACTTGATTCAAAATTGCAATGGGGTCCTCAGATTGAAAAGTTAAAGTAAATTAAGTTCGGCTTCCTATGCTGTCTGGAAAATAAGGCAATTGTCAGATGAACAAACTGCTAGATTAGTGTATTTCGCGTACTTTCATTTAGCTTTAGCATTATGTCGTATGGCATTCTGCTGTGGGGTTCGGCGGCTGACATAGGTACTATTTTTGTATTGCAGAAAAGAGCAGTCAGAGCCATTTATGGTTTAGGCAGTCGCGATTCTTTGCGAAATTTGTTTAAAGAAATAAATATACTTACTGTGCCATCGGAATCTATATATCAGAATATAATGTTTGTTAGAAAAAATATTCATAATTATAAAAAGAAAAGTGAACTGCATAATATAAATACTAGGAATAAAAACAAACTAGCCATGCCAGGCTTTAGAGTAAGCAAAACTAATAAATCATTTTTAGGAAATTGTATTAGGTTTTATAACAAGCTTCCTACTCAAATTACTGATCTGCCTGACACAAGTTTTAAAACACATATTAAACGTATACTTATGGCTAGGGGTTATTACACCACTAAAGAGTACATCGATGACAAAGACGTCTGGCTCTCACTTCCTACCTGCACATTGCTCGCTGGAGATCTTGTAGCCATATAGACATGACTGATCTGCTGTATTACGTGAACTATCTGTAAATGATTGCTATCATATACTTAATTTAAAATTATTGACTCTGTCTCAAAATGAATAATGTTATTGTTTCGAAGTTTTTCTTTTGTATACCTAAATATAATCTAAAATAATAAGCATTCAGACAACCGATCGAGCATATATTGTGTTTGCCTACTAAATAATTACTCTAATTGGACCAAATCCCGTGTTCATGCCCGCTTGAGTATGTTTCGCCGGACCGTCTCAACTGGGTCGTGTTGAAACCGGTAGTAGATGAACCCACTGAGTTTGTTTCGCTGGGTCTTCTCAGCTGGGGCGCATTGGATCCGGTGGTAGCATTAAAGCGCGACCGTCGTTATTAACACAAGGTCCGTCATAATAATAATACCTTTAATATAGACAGAACCATTGACAATATGTAGTAAAAATATTAGACTTAAACTAGATAATTAAACATAATCTCTTGACAATAACTTGATACGAGCTAGCTAAATATCATTTCTGTAATAAAATAAATTTTATTAATGTTTTAAAATTTATTTTAATAATAATAATATCTAATGTATACAACTATATTACTACAAACATGTTCTGACTATTTACAAGCGCTTTTTTAAAGTCTACGTGAATAAAAACCTTTTTTATTTATTTATTTATTATTTATTGTTCCACTGCAATTGACCACCGTACTTTCTCGTGGACCGGGAGCAGTTTGCATTCTGAGAATAATTTATCATAGTTGGACCGACAGGCGTTCTTTGTGTTTTGATTTACTAGGGTATTCATGAATCTTATTTGTAACATTTGATTCATTGATTGTATCCAAGTATGATTTAAACGTACGTCCATAACAACTCGTAAGAGATAATCGAGTCCACTAATGCGTAGTATACAGTATACAAAATTTCTTTATTTGTGAAGAACTTGAGGTGATGGAATTTTACAAGTACTGATCTTAATTTGTCACATACTACATCGACATGATTTCGGCATGTGATGGATTTGTCAGTAATTAAACCTAAGTACTTGTATTCCTCCACCACCTCAAGTTCCCCACAAGAACACCTGCTGTCCTCATCGTGTAAACAGTCGTAGTCGTGCCCCAGTATGCGGAGCACGCCTGTTATATGGTGAATATATATGCATGCATTTTGTCTTTCTTATGTTGATAATAATGCCATTGTCGTGAGCCCACTTAATGATATTATTTAAATCATTTTGCACATTTTCTTCTATAACTTTTAAATCCCACCCAGAGTATATCAAGCAGGTGTCATCTGCGTACATATATATTCGACAGTTTTGACAACGTTACACATACTGTTGACATGCATTATATAGCCCACCGGACCAAATACGGAGGCGGTCGGAACGCCACAAGTGACGTCAGCAATATCACCCGTCACGCCTCCAACCGCAGTTAGCATCGCGCGCCCCGTCAGATATGCCTCTAGCCACTTATTGACGGGGCCCCGAATGCCGCATTCATCCATGGCTTGAAGCAGCTGGTGATGGCCCAGAGTATCAAAAGCTTTTTTGAAATCTATGTAGACCATCACATAGACCACCTCCACCTGCTTCTTGTCATCCAAACTGCAGTTAATTGCGTCCACAAAGTGCGCGAGTGCCGTGTTGAGCGCTATTTAAAATGTTAAATTTTTCAAGAAAATCACTTATTTGCCCAATGGTATATTTCTCAACAATTTTATTTATGGCCGACAAAATTGCAATAGGCCTATAGTTAGTATAATCACTATGCGAACCTTGTTTGTAAATAGGTCTAATTATTGCTGTTTTTAGTTTGCAGGGGGGCCCTCTATCTACACACATATTTATAAATAACGCAATAACAGAGAATCAAAATACAAAATCAATATTTAGTGTTAATTCCGCTAATTGTCAGTTTAATCATGCTGGGATGCAATTTGCACCGCCCTCCCGCCCGCAAAAATGTGCACATGCAAGAAGGACAATATAAAAAGCAAATTACATGCGCCAGTACGATACCCAACACGTGTTTCGGTCCTCCATGGACCATTCTCAAGGGCTGCTAACTCGTCGAGTGCTCGAAGGAGACTAAAAGCCAACGAGGCGAGCGCTCTTTTATATACTACCAACCGCATGGACAATTATTTCTAACTACCCCCAAATATTCGTAGTAAAGGAGATGAAACTAAATTTGTTTGGTCATTCAACAATGCAAAACTATTACTGCTATGTTTTAATATTTCTAATTGTTCCAACACACATAACCGGAAACTTTTATCACAACTATGTAAAATATTATACGTATTATTGTCGCCCAAGGAATGGCCAGTTTCAATTAAATGTTTGGCGTAATGAGATTTATCAGGATGGCCATTCCTATAAGCAGCTACATGCTCTTTATACCGTATTTCAAAATTTCGGCCTGTCTGACCTATATATACCGCGTCACAATCATCGACGCGACAATAATACGTATAATATTTTACATAGTTGTGATAAAAGTTTCCGGTTATGTGTGTTGGAACAATTAGAAATATTAAAACATAGCAGTAATAGTTTTGCATTGTTGAATGACCAAACAAATTTAGTTTCATCTCCTTTACTACGAATATTTGGGGGTAGTTAGAAATAATTGTCCATGCGGTTGGTAGTATATAAAAGAGCGCTCGCCTCGTTGGCTTTTAGTCTCCTTCGAGCACTCGACGAGTTAGCAGCCCTTGAGAATGGTCCGTGGAGGACCGAAACACGTGTTGGGTATCGTACTGGCGCATGTAATTTGCTTTTTATATTGTCCTTCTTGCATGTGCACATTTTTGCGGGCGGGAGGGCGGTGCAAATTGCATCCCAGCATGATTAAACTGACAATTAGCGGAATTAACACTAAATATTGATTTTGTATTTTGATTGTTATGGATTTCCGCAAAGTAACGCCTGATTCCATTGCAATAACAGAGCTTAATTTATTTTTTATTAACTTAATATCTCGTACACGAATCTTGTCAATACCGGGCGACTTTGAGCAACTTAAATTGTCTATAATTTTGTTAATACATCCCGGACTCGCCTTTTTATACCTCATCGATATGGCGCACTCTTTAACATAATCGGACCTATTTATAAACTTTTTATCGCATTTATGTTTAATATCTATAATTTCCTTAGTAAATGCAGAAGAAAAAGTGTAACAAATGTTTATTAACGAATCAGTTTTTCCTAAATATTTTTTATAGCCTCATCAACGCTTAACTTTCTTTGGCCTGTCCACCCATTTATCTTTGCCCAAATCTTTTTAAGTTTTTTCCACATTTTACAATTTCATTTCTTCTATATTCGTTTTTGGCAGAATTTATGCATTTGTTTACTTTATTTCTATATTTTGTATAATTAAGACGTTTTTTCAATTCATATCTTCCGGTTTGTTTTTCCAAAAGCGAAATAATCTATCCCGACATAAAATCATGGCTTCCAACTTACTATTTAGCCATGCTTTAGTTATTCTTTTTTTACGATTATTAGGAGTTATTGTAGAACTATCATAAATTCTACCGAAAACATCACATATTTTGTCATACAAGATCAAAGGACACTTACAGTTCATTAGCTCCTCCCATGGATAATCAACCAATTTTTTTTCTACCAACCTGTCACTAGTTATCGTACGATTATTATTGTTATCACACGGAGGTTCACTCTTATCACATGCTATTCTCACACTGACTAAGTAATGGTCCGACACATGACATGTCAACATATATGACGAAGTTATCGCCTGAGATTGAACCCACACGTGGTCGAGACACGACCGCACAACATTGCTACTGAGCACTACTTCACGTGTGATATCCGTTATGGCGCACTGCATACCTAACTCACACATAACATCTTTATAGCGAGTAGCCGCACTTCCGAGGTTGTCGCCGAGAAGGTGTATATTCGTATCGCCGATGAATATGACGTCACAGACTATAGGTATGTTTTGGATCAGCCGCTGGATGTCGTCGACGAAGCCATGCTTATTTGTGTGAGGTGGTCTATACACAGCTATTATATGTATTGGACTATAGGCGTCCTGCATCAGCTGACCGTGTATAATCTCAGACGTATTGGTATTAACATTTGTTGACTCAAACTTGTATTTTTTCTTAATATATATAAGTTTTACCTCTGTTTTTAAAAAGTTAAGCCAAACCTGGGGTCGTCACTTACCGCCCAATCAAAAATATTACATCTATATAATTATTATAATTTAATGCTGATCTAGAACTAATCCCTGGGTATAATCTTCCTCTCAATACCAATACAATGATAGTTCCGTTTTGAATTTACCAATAGCCGCATTAAGTTCAGTAATTTAAGAGGGTGATTACCTGGAGATCTGTCATACAGGTCTCGAAACCAGTTTAGACTCCAGCTCTCACAAAGGTCTAAATCTAAGCTATCAAATTGTAATTATGTTTAAATTTATGTATTGTAATTAAGTTTATGTACCCAAAATAAGAGAAATAAATGATCTATAAATAAATAAAAATAAAAAAGGTTTTTATTCACGTAGACTTTAAAAAAGCGCTTGTAAATAGTCAGAACATGTTCGCAGTAATATATAATTAATTTATAATTATTTCTAGGTACATATAGATATTTAGGTACACGGATTGTAGGAAATAATTTACAATAAGATTTATTTCATAACAGTAACGATATTTAGCTAACTAAAATTAAGTTATTGTCAAGAATCATGTGTAGGTTTAATTATCTAAATTTTAGCTATATTTTTACTACATATTGTCTGAATGGTTCTTGTCTATATTAAGGTACGAATTAGATGTTATCATTATGGCTGACCTTGTGTTTATAACGACGGTCGCGCTTTAATGCTACTACCGGATCCAATGCGCCCCAAATGAGAAGACCCAGCGAAACAAACTCAGCGGGTGTCTCTACTACCGGTTTCAACACGGCCCAGTTGAGACGCTCCGGCGAAACATACTCAATGGGGTATATACACGAGATTTGGTCCACTTACTGAAATTATTTAGCAGGCAAACACAATATATGCTCGATCGGTTGTCTGATTAAGTATTTATTTTAGGTTTAATATATTAAAAAGAGAAAATAAAAACGCCATAATAAAAGTAACATTAATCATTATGAGACACAACCAACAGTTCTGAAATTCGTACAATATTTGAATAACACATAGTTTTATTACAGATAGTTCATGTAATATAAAAGATTACTCATGTCTATATGGCTATAAGATCCCCAGCGGACTATGTGCAGGTAGATGCCGACCGTCAAATGTCTTTATCGTCAATGTAATCCTTAGTAGTGTAGTAACCCTTAGCCATAAGTTCACGTTTAATGTGTGACTTAAACTTATTATCAGGTAGTTTAGTTATATGAATAGGGAGCTTGTTATAAAACCTTATACAATTTCCCATGAATGACTTATTAGTTTTGCTAACTCAAAAGGCTGGTATAGCTAGTTTGTCCTTATTTCTAGTATTGACATTGTGCAAGTTTTTTATATTTATCTATATTTTTCCGTACAAACATTATATTCTGATATATATATTCAGATGGAACAGTACGTATATTTACCTCTTTAAAAACGCTTCGTAGAGACTCGCGACTGCCTAGATTATAAATAGCTCTGATTGCTCTTTTTTGTAATACGAAAATAGCACTTATGTCAGCTGCTGAGCCCCACAGCAGAATACCATAGGACATAATGCTATGGAAGTAAGCAAAATATACTAGTCTAGCAGTTGGTTCGTCTGACAATTGTCTGATTTTCCAAACTGCATATGAAGCTGAACTTAATTTGGCAGATAATTTTTCAATATGAGGACCCCATTATAATTTTGAGCCCAGTGTTATTCCCAAAAATACGGTTGAAGGAACCAAATCTAAAACTTCCTCGTCAAGTGTAACCGTTGGTTTAATATGAGTCACATTCGGCAATGAGAATTTGATGCATTTGGTCTTTCCTGCATTCAAAAGAAGATTACTTGCCGAAAACCAATTTGATATGAGGCCGAGAGTTTTATTAGGTTCTATAAGATCCTTATCTTTCCTACTCACTTTAAATATGAGTGACGTATCATCAGCAAATAGAATTATGTCTGATACTTTCTCTACTAGATATGGGAGATCATTGATATAAACTAGAAATGAAAATGGACCTAAAATCGATCCTTGGGGCACCCCCATTTTGACAGAATGTCGTGTTGAATTTACCCCGTCTATTGAAACCAGTTGTTCTCGACCTGATTAATACGACATTACAAGATCAAGAGATGTGCCAGAAAATCCATAGTATTTTAGTTTCACAATGAGCGTATGGTGGTCTACGCAATCGAAAGCCTTAGAAAGATCGCAGAAAACTCCTAGCGCATCCTGCGACCCCTCCCAAGCCTCCAACACAGACCTCACTAGTGTACACCCCGCATCCTGAGTAGAACGGCCACTTGTAAACCCAAACTGCTTGTCATGCAATATCCCATTCATGTTAAAGTGCGACCATATCTTTTCAAATATTTTACTTAATGCTGGCAGTATAGAGATGGGTCGATAATTTGTGGCATTATTCGAACAACCTGATTTGAAAACAGGTACTACCTTACTGATTTTCATGAGGTCTGTAAAGACGCCATCACTTACACAGCTATTGAAGATGTTTGCAAGGATGGTAGCAATGTTCTGTATGACTGATTCAATTGCCATTACAGACAGGCCCCATAAATCCTCTGTGCCCTTTTTTTAATGCTCTTAAAAGCTTTTAAAATATCAGCATTTGTAACAAATCGAAATCTGAATTTGGGCACAATTGGTTTATTAGATTGTTTTAAAAAGATTTCAGCCACATCCGGTGACGATGGGAGGCACTTAGTAGTAACTAGAGGTATATTTGTAAAAAAACTTGGCAAAAACGTTGGCAACGGTAAGTTTGTCTGAAACGAGTTCGTCATTAATATTTAGTTTTATTGTTTGGTCTCTCAATCTTCTTTTGCCAGTTTCTGTATTTATTATTTGCCAAGCTGATTTTATCTTATTATCGGAGTTTTCTATTTTTCCGCTTATATACAACCATTTAGCTTGAATGCAAACTTTTTTGAAAATTTTGGAATAGTTGCAAACATAATTTTTAAAATTGACATCAGATGTATAGGATCTTCTGTCATACAACTCATATAGAACATCTCTACTCCGTCTAATGCCTTGAGTTAATTAGTAAATTTTATATTTTTATGGTCAACTTTAATGTTTTTTATTTTACAAACTTTATTAAATTCATTACAAATGCAATTAAATAATATACTGTACATGTCGTTAGGGTTATTTGAGTTTGATGAAAAATGGCACAAACTAGTCTCTAGGTTGGAATTAAACTTTCCTAATTTAGATTTTATGAGTGGCCTACAAGTGATTATTTGTTTTTCTACAGTTATCACATTATTTAGTTTGATCATTTGGCATTTATGGTCAGAACGAACACCGCCTACTAAACACTTCTCAGCGACTTCAAATTTAGTCATAATGTTATCGATGCAGGTAGCAGATGTTGGTGTGACTCTTGTGGGCTCAGAGAATACACATTGAAGATTAAAATACCGAAATACAGACAAAAACATATTCAATTCAGGTGAAACAGTTAAAATATTTACATTAAAATCACCACATACAACATTTTTTTTACTACTTTTGAATTTCTTAAGAATATCCTCAATTGTGGATGCAAAGAGCTTTAAGTCAGATGATGGTGGTCGATAAATACATAATATGTAATAGAATTGTGTTTTAACACAAGCTACCTCACATACACGCTCAATAGACATTTGAGAGATATCTTTCCGTTCTTTAAATTGAATTTGGTTCCGTAGAAGTATCAGTACACCCCCACCATCTGCAGAAGTCCGATTATAAAAACTGGCAACCCTATAACACTAAAAGGCCACTAACACTAAAAGCCATTTTGTGTGCCCTCAACCAAGTTACGGTAAAACACAGAATATCTATATGAAATTTTTGACTAAAAAGTTCTACATCTAGTATTTTGCTAGAGAAGCGGTTAATATTTTGATGAGATAAAATTGAAAATTGATCACACTTCTCTGTTGTCTTACTTGTTTAAATTACTAACTAAACTAATTTTAGTAACGTTACTAAGTGATGATAAAAATAGTGACGTCGGCATACTACTTATGACTGAGTTTATAATTGAAGCTACTAATGTAGAAAATAAATGTAAAAAAATTCTTGAGACATGTAATGTACTCATGGTCAACTTAATACTATCTATAAATTTATTTGTGTCAAAAAACATAAATTTGTCATTGTAATGACTGACTAGAAACTGTAGATGCATATTTAGTTTATGGATATAATTATTTATTCTGTCAGGCATGTTGGCCAAATATGGGAAGGCATACAATATTATTGTTTTACAATTTAACTCCAACATCTTAATAAAACTATCTGTAATATCTGTTTTTTTCAAGTTCTTACAATTTCCTACCAACAAAGTAATACATGAATTTTTGCTGTGTTTATTCTTAGTTAATTTATCTACAATATCTGAGAAATGTACTCCTGGCAAGCAGTAGTTAATAAAGGGACTACTTATCTTATTAATGAGCAAGGTACCAAGGCCCTTGCCTATTTTGTCAGAATACAATATAGAGCTATGTTTATTGTCACCTTGTGTACATACTGGTGACCCTGACTTTAGTTGTGTGCATGACTCCAATACTGTACTGCTGCTGTTTATTAATTCTATTGCATTTTCAGCTACCAACTTATTACACTTTATGGTTGGCATTTGCATTTCATTTTTAAATGTCTTATAATTTATATATGTTAATGCTAGGGACTCTTCAAGTGTTTTAATCTCAGATAGCAAATAATCTTTTATGGGCAATGTATAAGATTCTATAACAAACTTCCCAATGATATTAGAGAATTGTCTACGAATAAGTTTAAAGAATTATTAAAGCCAAATTGTGTAGCAGGGCATATTACAAAATTTCGGATTATTTAAGTGGCAAAAGTGCTTGGGATTGAGTTGTTCTGATTCAACACACATGATTGTAATTAATCTTGAGTATATTGTATTTTAAAAAGGATTCCTACTGAGTTTTCTGGCAGCATTTCTCAGTAACTGCCACGTCAGGCACTGCACGGTAGGTTAAAAAAATGACGATTCCACATAAATGTAATTTTTTTACGGAATAAATGATTTTTGACTTTGACTTTGCCATCTCCTCCACACTCCTTAAAGTACCACAGTACTTTAATACAATCAGACCTCGCACTAATTAAGGGGACTAATTCCTATCTAAAGATAGGGAGGTAAGGAGAAAGGTGTACCGACACGAGCATAGCTCTTAAGTAACATAGATAGAGATAGCTACGGCAATGTGTAATGGCTATGTAATAAATATCTGTCCTGGGTGGGAATAGACCCACGACCGGCGGCGTGAAAGGTAAGCATTTATGAACCACCTCAACCTTGAACCTTCAACAACAAATCCCTTCAGATGCTAAACGGAGATTAAGTCTACGGTACACTGCGCGTACCTATAAAATGCCTGCTCACTCTGGCCTTGAATAAATCAATGTTATATGTCTAGAAATACGTAGTCCGAGAGAGGATTATTATTATTATTTACCGCATATTAAGAAGAAAGGAAGTGAAATGACAATGAAACCCTCATTAGCCTTCACAGTGGCCCCCGATGGCTTTACTCAAGAGATCGGTGACAAGTACTAGAAGATAACCAGTCTGATCGATCTCGATGATAGCCGAATCGGCGATCACTGTCAGATGATCATTATTATCCAGATGGTGGAGAAGTTGGGTGTTCAATACGTATTACAGAGAATGGAGGTAATTATTTACTTTTTGGGCATGGGTGGACTTCGACACCCAAACTTTTCTCGATAACGTTGCATGACCTACAATATCCCATAGGATTATAAGTGTGATAGAATAGAGACTGCGCCTGAACACCCTTCTAAGCAAGTTACTGTTAAGGATATCTGTCATGGGTAATTTGTAATGAAGAGAAAGAAAGAAAAAGATTTATATAGGAAAATTAACAAATTATAGAAATAAAAAATAATCATAAAAACAAAAATAAAATAAAAACAAGATACTTGTTATCCATGCAAGACCGAAATGGCTCCATTAATTCTGATTGTGTCGAGCGATTCTCACGGAACATTAACTTTAATTTAATATACGTCACGGACAAATTAAGATGTCTGACAGATTAATAATAAAAAAAAAATAAACAAACATAAAAGGGATCAAATAACAATAAAATAAAACAACATAGTTTCATCGTAAACTAAAAATCATACAATGAAAAACATACCAAATACGGTGCTTCCATACATGAGAACCCCACTGCCTGCTGCTTATATTGTAGGCATTTCTGATTTGATTTACTGGTTACTGAAAAGTTGAAAACATATTTTGATAACTGCGAATAATAGCCCACCTGAGACGAGTTTATGCAAAACCTGGAGACTATTTTTCCCCTAAAAGTACTAAAGTACTTGAAAACTGTGCGCAGAGTCATACAAAAGTAGTAAAAGTAGTGGAAAATAGTCGTAGTACTTGTCAATTGGAAGTCAATATGATTTCGTTTAACATAACTACATGAAACAACATTTATTGTACCAATCATCAAGATGGTACAGCCCATGGGGGAACTGCTATGATAATCAAGTCTGCCATAATCCAATCCAAGCTACACCTATTGCCGTTCAAGACAAAAATAGTGACTTTAATATGTCATCCATGTACTGTCCCCCCTAAAACAAAATTATCGAATCCCAATTCCCAGACGACAAAAAGCTCCTGAATAAAGCCATCAAAGATCTTAAAAACTGCTATTGTCTCAGATAATGTAGCAATGGAAATCCATATTGAATCCCTCTCTTCTACGAAATCCGCGAAGTATTCACTTTGGAAAGCCACCACGCAGGAAAAAGCAGAATCATTTGACCACCATCTGGCGAAAGTGTAAGTGAGAAAACTGCTCGCCACAAGCTTGGTGACAAACACCAACAGAACTTGGGTATGTTCTTGGACAGAAGATTAACATAGAGAAAACACATTGAGGCTAAGAGAGATAGCATCAACATAAAATATAGAGAAATAAATTGGCTCATTGGAGGAAACTCAAAACTCTCAACTGACAATAAGTTACTCATACCTATATAAGAAAATTATCAGAACAATATGGACTTATGGGATTCAGTTATGGGGTTCTACTTGTCACTCTACATACATACTCACGCCGTTTCCCCAGAGGGATAGGTAGAGACAACAAACTACCATTTGTCACGATCCTTGCACACCTTAATTACTGTCATTATATTCTTCATACTTGTTACTCTAACGCAAATATACAAAGACGTGAGTACGGCGAACTTGTTTCGGTGCGCCTCCCGTATGCTTATGCTATTCACTTTTGTACGCTTCTTTCAACCCATTGTGATGAGAGCATAAATAAATATATTATTAAAAAAAAAAAATAAGAGCACTAAATAATATCCTGAAAAGATTTTTAATGCCCCATGGTTTATTAAAAACACAGAGGTCTAATATCCTGAAAAGATTTTTAATGCCCCATGGTTTATTAAAAACACAGAGGTATGGACCTCTGTGTTTTTAATAAACCATGGGGCATTAAAAATCTTTTCAGGATATTATTTAGTGCTCTTATTTTTTTTTTAATAATATATTTATTTATTCTCTCATGTGATCATGTAGTAATGAACACATTGAAGGAGGAATTTAATAAAATCATGTTGTACCAACAACAAAAAGAGACTGGCCAATCACCTAAACCAGCTTATTTACAAAATGTGACTAGACTGAAAAGACGAAAATTCCTAGAATTCTTGGAGAAGAATTCCTCTTACATTTAATCTTCATTCAAAACATCTGCTCATAGTCCCAATGATTGATTGGAAGATAAGAAACAAAAAAACTAAGCAAAGCTTTTATTATGGGTACCAGGCGACGATATACATACTTATATAGATGGATAAATACTTAAATACATAGAAAACATCCATGACTCGAAACAAATATTCGTGCTCATCACACAAATATTTGCACTTACCGGGATTCGAATCCAGGACCACCAGCTTCGTAGGCAGGAGCACTACCAACTAGGCTACGGGGACCGACAACTATATGTATGAACATCCGCAGAAGATAAAAGAAAGATGCCTAAGTACTAAGTAGGCACTCGAAGTGAATAAACTTAAGGTCACGGGCAGGTACTTCACCAGCAAAGCTGCTCTAACTACGCGTCATATTTATTCAGCTGTCTGACTTATGCTTACTTAAGAAACAAACAAAATACAGAGAGAAAATCTTACCGCGTCCACTGTCAGGACTTGTGAGTTCATATCTGCAACAAACAATTTGTATAATAATTACTACACTCGTGTCACCCGGCACCCTCGTCTCACCCGGCACACTCGTGTCACTCGACACATTTGTGTCACCCGGCACATTTGTGTCAACCGGCACAGTTGTGTCATTCGGCTCACTTGTGTTACCCGTCACACTCGTGTCACTCGACACCCTTGTGTCACCCGACACATTTGTGTCACCCGGCACAGTTGTGTCATTCGATACATTTGTGTCACCCGGCACATTTGTGTCACCCGGCACCCTAGTGTCATTCGACATACTTGTGTCACCCGGCACAATTGTGTCATTCGATACACTTGTGTCTCCCGGCACACTGGTGTCATTCGTCGCACTTGTGTCACCCGGCACACTAGTGTCACCCGGCACACCTTTGTCACCCGCCACACTTGTGTCACCTGACACACTTGTGCCATTCGGCACAGGTGTTTCTTTCGACACATTTGTGTCACCCGGCACAGTTGTGTCATTCGATACACTTGTGTCTCCCGGCACACTGGTGTCATTCGTCGCATTTGTGTCACCCGGCACACTCGTGTCACCCGGCACACCTGTGTCACCCGTCACACTTGTGTCACCTGACACACTTGTGTCACCTGACACACTTGTGTCACCTGACACACTTGTGCCATTCGGCACAGGTGTTTCATTTGACACATTTGTGTCACCCGGCACAGTTGTGTCATTCGATACACTTGTGTCTCCCGGCACACTGGTGTCATTCGTCGCATTTGTGTCACCCGGCACACTCGTGTCACCCGGCACACCTGTGTCACCCGTCACACTTGTGTCACCTGACACACTTGTGTCACCTGACACACTTGTGCCATTCGGCACAGGTGTTTCATTTGGCGCACTTGTGTCACCCGGGACAAAGCACTTAATTGAACTTACATCGAAATCCAGTTAATAAAGTTCCATTTGAAAACAATATGTATACTCACTTCGTGTCACGACACCTTGAATTTGTTTCATCACTATTATCTGGACAGTCCGTCACACCATCACATCTCTTGCTTAACGGAATGCACGCGCCGTCGGTACAACTCCATTCGTCTTCGCTATAAAACACAATTTACACATCAAAAGTGTACATTTTAACTGTAAAAAAACCGGCGAAGTGCGAGTCGGACAAGCGCACGAAGGGTGCCGTACCATTATCTATAAAAATGAGCAAAAAATTCACGTTTGTTGTATGAGAGCCCCCTTAAATATTTATTTTATTTCATTTTTTAGTATTTGATCTTATAGCGGCAATAGAAATACATCATATTTGAAAATTTCAACTGTCTACCTATCACGGTTTATGAGATACAGCCTGGTGACAGACGGACAGACAGACAGCGAAGTCTTAGTAAAAATATCCAATTGATATTTACCAAATCTAGTTTTCCAAACTGGATTCTTGCTTTAATTTCTATGTTTACTTCTTTTATTCATACCTATAAAGAAATAATAATTAAATGTAGGGTATATTACAACTGGGTATAACACTTGTGCATAAATGCGTCATGTTCACTTGGCCTTTTTTGCCAATAATTGAAGACTTTACTTAGGTCTTATAACTTGCAAAAATTGCAACATGTCTTAATTGCTGCAAAGTATAGTAGTAGTACAAAGTAGTTGTCAAACATAGTAATTGAAGTAAGAAGCTGGTCTGGAAGAGTAGAGTACATACATTTATAGTAAAATATATTTGATCTCTTTAGATGTGTGTAAAATTAAAACTGTTTGTATTCTCATATAGTTTGAAAAGCGCTTCTAAAAAGGTAGGCCAAACTTTTGTAAATTGTCTACTAAATATAAGTGATAATTTGTTTATTGTCAGAATGGTTACCTATTCAAAAGTTTACATACTTACTAGCGATATCCCCCAGAATATTTATATTCTATTACATGTCTTTGTATTGTTTCGCCTGTGTTTAGATCAAATACATTAAATTAACCATTATTATTTGCATTTGGAACTTAGTGTTATGCACGCAGAACAGGAACCGATCACTTTACCGATTTATATATTTGTTCGATATTTGACACATTTTAATATAATCGAAGTGTCATGTGTCATAGCTATTATTTTACGGAACAATTTTTCACCGATTTACAAAATAACTTTTTGCTTTTGGCCGAAGTCTCTTTTGAACTTTTTTAATTTGCCAAATGCTTTATTTGCCATATTTTCACCACACCAAAATAACATTTTACTGAATTTTAGTCACAAATATATAGACCGATATTTGGTAGTATTTTTAAAATTATATTCAAATAGTGTCATAAATAGTCAATATGTGTGCTATAAAGTCTTGTTTGCCCTACCCCTAGCGCTCTGCATGCCTGCTTGCATGCTGCATGCCTGCTTGCCAGCTGCATGCCTGCTTACATGCTGCAGCAACAGCAAATATAAGAAATGAAATAATTTCAAATTTCTAGGCGTTTGGTGAAATGAAAATATAGTAATTAAAATAGTAGTATAATGAATGTTCGGAAACACAATACTTCGAACAAAATTAAATGTTATTTCGGCTATGTGTAACTTCGGCGAAAAGTTTTCCGACCAAATGAAACATCAGATTAACGAAAAATATCGAATTGAAAATAGGTTAACTGATACAGTGGCTGACGTGACTTTGGTGAAATAAAAAAAAACGAAACGATAAAAGTTTTTGGTGAAATGAAATTCGGTCAAGTATTTTTCGAACTTATGATAGGCAACCACGCAGTTCTGCTCGACCGGGGAAGTACGTCTATCTTCCAGACACACTGCAGCTAAGAGCATTACCAAAACTCATCAAAAAGGATGTCGGCATCACTGTATGACGCTGTATCTGTCGCAAACGTCACGTCCGCTTATCATCCAGTATGCCTTTTTTTATTTGCGAAAATGGGTTACCTTAAACTTGATTGTCAAGCTGGTATAAAAATTATGATAATATATATTGAACTAACTTAAAACTGCTTATTTGAGTAACTTACTCAAGTTCGTCCCCGTCTCGAGTGCCATACGACTCATAAATTTTATAGCAGCGGAAATTAGCTGTAGCCTGCCAAAATTCGCAGAAGTCGCGCAAAGGTGCATAGTATCTAACGCTTGTGTACAAACTTTGTATGAATTAGTAACAATATTAAATAATATCGTTTTGGTGTATGCTGTAAAGCTACTGTAATTTGGATTGAAATAAATAAAAATAGTTTTTAGAAAATAAATGAAAAATAAAAATCCACACGTAGAATAAAATTAGGTGTTAATGAAAATGAAAATACACTTACAGACACTCCACTGTAGCTTCCTCACTGTATCTGAAATAAAAAAATCACAATTAATTAATTTCAATAATTTTATTTTGCACTTATTGCGTTCCACACCATCAGCGATTTAGCAAATCCTTTTAGTTAGGTGTTTATTCAAATTATAACCTTTCAGTATCGTAATAACACTATATAACTATATAATAATTATGTTGGTAACAATTACACATTTATTAAATCAATTATTTAATAGACTGCAAGAAATATAACCTATGGACACCTTGTTTTGACACGACCAACTCGTCGCGCGCTCTAGAACCAAGTGCTGATCTATTCGGATTGTCTACCTGTCAATCGTCACCGCTGGGTGCTGCCACATAAATAATTGCTATAAATTGTCGCTGCTATTTGTTTAAATAAATATTATCCAATTTAACATTGTCAGCTAATTTTGTGCAATTGAGGAACAAATTTCCAAACCAGCTTCTCACATGGCTTAACGCCTACGACGCTTAATTTCTTATGACTACTATCACGACCGATTGCGTAAGGAGCTGCGAACGTTCGTGCCGGTTGTGTGTTAGACTCAGACTCATTCAAAGCTTTATTCACATAAAAAACGTCGATTACAATCTTTAAAATAATTTTACGGTCGTATAGAAAACGTGTAGTTTTCGTGTGAAGATCTCACTATAAATCACTACACAACGACAAATTGCAGGGTTCTAATATACATAAATGAAAACTGTCCAAGTATCAAGGACATTATTAATTTAAAAAAAATCCATTTAATATTAACCAAATGTAGTCGTCCAGATTTACACTACAGAGAAACGCTGCGGCCCGTTCTCTGTTAGATATCCCTTTGGGACGGCGACTACACACCCCACGGGATGAGATGGGGAGGTGATGTTCGTCACCGTTAGCCACTCAACACTACTCCTACGTGTACTTTACTTAATGCTGTGTTGGGGTTGTGGTGGCACTGTAGTGCGTCCGGTATGTTTGCGCAGGCGCACACTGATGATTTCTACGCCATAATAAGAAAGAGGACCGCATCAATGGTAGGCTGACTGCGCACCACCTCTAATAGTTTCCTGGGTGTCTTCTCAGCTCGGTGGGACGCCCCTCTGCTGCGTCACTGGGTGAGGATCCATGCCAGTTCTAATAATATAATAATAATATCTAGGGAAAATGTCACACAGATCATCCTAGCCCCAAACTAAGCAAAGCTGTACTATGGGTACCAGGCGACGATATACATACTTATATAGATAGATAAATACTTAAATACATAGAAAACATCCATGATTCAGAAACAAATATTCATGCTCATCACACAAATATTTGCACTTACCGGGATTCGAACCCTGGACCACCAGCTTCGTAGGCAGGAGCACTACCAACTAGGCTACGGTGACCGTCAATGTAGGCAACTTTATTATTAACACTATTTATTAAGTTATCTTGGTACTAACACTATGGACTTACATATGTATTTCTGAAACAAAGTATTTGAGTTTGAATTTATCATACTGCATGGTAACGTCGACTGAGGCATGATCGTGGTAGCCATCAGCTTCGTCTCATAGATTATAACAAAATATTTGTGAATCGTACATGTAAAGGTTTGCCGTAATGAAGTGTTCATGTTTGAGGACTTGCGTGAATGCGGTGAATGTCTGCGTGTTGCAAAGGTTAGTATCGTCCGGCGCGGTGGACACGACGCCTCGGAGGTAGTACCGCTCGAAGCCGCGGTCGGACATCGCGGGGAACACGAGCCCCCCGCCGCTGTCACCTCGGCAGACTGCTGTGCCTGACAATTTGAGATAGTAAAGAGCTAATTAATATCATCACATCATAACATCCAATTTGATGATTTAGAATCATTATTAGATAAACATGAAAAATAAAGAACACCGCAACACTTGCAAGATCGTCGAACCACCTTATAGGGGGACTGCGTCTTCCTGTTTGTGGACGGCACTCGAGAACCTTTCTGCCCCAGCGGCCATCGGTTCTACGAGCTATGTGCCGCCCACTGCCATTTCAGCTTTGCAATTCTTGGGGATATTTTTTTCGACGTTTTTGATTCGTTGGCGCCGGTTGCATGGTGTGTGGTTGTGTGGTGTGTGTTGTTCATTACCCACCTTTGTCACATAGAAGCAATGGGCAGCTGCAAGAAATACTTATACCGGTCGCACTAATATTCGAAGATGCGATTGGTGGAATAACTACTTAATTAAAGTTCGATGTGAATTTCGGAGAACACGTAAAAAATATAATAAACTAAAAAAACGTAAAATTGTAGGCGATGTTTTAAATAATGCATATATAAATCTCAAAATAGCTCGTTCACGTTACCGCTCGTCAATAGAGAAATCCAAAGGCAATCTTATTAGAAAAATAGTCGATAAATTAGATAAAGAGGGCCCGTGGTCGCCCCATACCATGAGTTTAAAGCAAATAGGTCTATAGATTTAGCTTTTACATTCAAAACATAAAAATCAATAATACCTACACCAGTGGCATAGAGGAGACCACGGAATCCTTACTTAATTCGCTCATACCTGATGATAGTTCCTTGAACGATAATGACTACCATAAGCAGATTAGACAGTGGGCAAACAATCCACCCGCTACCTATATGTCTAGTCTTCCTACAATTAATGAGTTTATGAATACTGTGAAATCGCTACCTGTTAACAAAGCTTCAGGTGAAGATAAAATATCCAACAAAATGATAATAGAAGCCACAAAACAATCCGGTGATTCAATACTAAAAGTTTTTAATCGTTGCATATCTGAAGGGACTTTTCCGCGTTCTTGGCGCAGCGGTTTTATTCGTATTATACCAAAAAATGGCGATAAACTGCCTGAAGACCCTAAGTCATACCGACCAATAACGTTACTGCCTTCCTTAGGCAAGCTTCTAGAACGACTTATTGTACCGCGATTGCTGCCGGGAGGACCAAAATTTCACGGAAATCAATTTGGTTTTACTGCGGGTAAATCGACAGTGGACGCAGCTATCTCAGTGAGGAAAGCTGTAAACTCGTCCGAATGTAAATACGTTTTGGCCATATTCCTAGATATTTCAGGGGCGTTTGATAATACTTGGTGGCCAATTTTGTTACAAAAACTTAAGTTACGCGGTTGTTACAGTAATATATATTCGATAATCACATCTTATTTCGTACATGGCTCTGCAACTCTTAAGCTTGGTCACTTCAGAGTCACTAAATCGTTAACCATGGGTTGCCCCCAGGGCTCAGTGCTCGCGCCGTATCTCTGGAACTTGGGTTTTGATGACTTCTTGACATTACCCTTGCCATCACGCTGCTCTCTAACGGCATATGCTGACGATGGCCTCTTACTTATACAGGGTAACTCCAGGAGAGAGTTGGAAAATCTGGCTCAAACTTGCTTAAGTATGATAAGTGAATGGGGTAAAAGAAATCGCCTTACATTTGCTCCTCATAAAACCTACCAACTCCTTCTTAAAGGTGAACTAATATCCCCCCCGGGCGTAAAACTTAATAATGTTACTGTAAAACGCAAAATATCAACCTGTTATTTGAGTTTAGTTTTAGAAAAGAATTTCTCGTTTATAGAACATATTAAATCAGTTGGGGAAAAAGCTAAGCGAAACTTTTTTGCACTTACAAGGATATCGACGGCAACCTGGGGCCTCTCTTTTAATACTCTTAAAATCATTTACGGGGCAACCTATCTTGGGTGTATATGCTACGGCTCGCCTGTGTGGGCTGATAGGGCTACCATCGGAGCTGCTCGCCGTAAATTACTACAAAGCCAGAGGTTGGCGTTGATATTTCTGTGTAAAGCCTATAGAACAGTGAGCACAGAGGCCCTACCTGTCCTAGCGGGTGTACTACCGGTTGATCTTGAAGTACAAAGACGAGCAGCAATGTATTATTCTACGCGCGATAATTTAGAAAATGATTTCTTATCATTACGCGACCGTGCGAAAATAACCAGGCTATTTATGCCAATAGCTGACTTAAATAACGAACTACTAAATGAATGGCAATGTAGATGGAATACGTCAACCAAGGGTCGCCATCTGCACCAGTTCTTTCCGGACGTACGCGAACGGTTAAATAAAACTTGGCTAATCATAGACCATTGTGTTGCACAATTTCTTACCGGACACGGCAATTTTAAAAGTAAATTGTATAGTTTCAAATTAGTATCTTCACCAATCTGTCTGTGCTCAACATCCAGTAACGAATATGAACAAACTGCTCACCACATCCTGTGGGAGTGTGATCTCTGGCAAAATCAGCGTGATATTATGTTAAACAGCTTGCAACCAATATCTGGAGTAGTTTATTATACGGATCTTGTAGCAACAAGGAACAACTTCCGTGCGTTTAAGCGTTTTTGCCATACCTACTATTGGAATCAAATATAACAGCTCACTTAGGACCCTTAAATTGATCCTCGGTGCTTTTGCAGCTGGCTTCTCTAGTTGCAAAACTCTCATTTTATGAGGCTATAGCCTCTTTACATCATTCTGTCTCCCGCTTTGCTCTGGAGGGAAGTGGAACTATTCATTTTCTAACTCCTCCTTTTTTCTGTTTCTGATTAAATTCGTTGCGGGATCCAAGACAGTTAAAGCGATTCCCCGGGACATGCCTGAGCCTCACCGCTCAGTGTCATTTCATTGTGTGCCACTGTTGATCCTGGCTTACAGGAGTTGCAGTGGTGGGTAAGAGGGAAGGACTAGTCCCGTTAAAAAAAGAAAAAAAAAATACCGGTCGCATGGTTTGTTATTTAACATTACCTATTGTAATTGTGGTTGACTCTCAGTTTAATATGCAGCGGCTAGCTACCCGAATAAACCAACCGAGAACCGTCTAACCTCGAAGCCTATAACAAAACAGTAACCAATATTGTTGTATCAGGTGACAGATTGCCATGGACATATTGAATAAGTGTGAGTGCATACATATATACTCTAAGCATTGCCCTCTCCATTGCTCTTTGGGTGACCTTGAGTTTTCTTAGGAGGCCCATAGCAAGCGGGAACGTCCCTGTTCCATAAGTCATACTGGTCCAAGACTTTACTTGACTTGACTTAAGACACTGCGGTATTTGTGCGAGAAGATATTATTATTATCTAGCTTCCTGAATGCTGCCCAGCCGAGTTGGATGCTATGATTGACCTCTTCCTCGAAGTTGGACTTACATAGTTGAATGGTCTGTCCTAGGTAAATATAGTCATCCACAACTTCGAGTGCAGAGTCTCTCACCGGCACTTGAGTGGGTGCAACATGGACGTTCGACATGATTCTTGTCTTGTCCATGTTCATTTTAAACCCACTTGTTGTGAGACTCTGCTACGGTCAGCGAGCATTGTACTGAGGTCTTCCATGGTCTCAGCCATTACTACTATGTGATCGGCAAATCGAAGATGAGTGATGTACTCGCCATTGATATTGATGCCAAAGCCTTCCCAGTCTAGAAGCTTGAAGAGATCTTCCATTGCAGTGGTGATCAGTTTCGGAGATATGACGTCTCTCTGTCTCACGCCTCGCTGCAATTCGATACGTTCTGAGTTCTGGTCCTGAAGGCGGAATGACCTGGTAGCATTCTCGCACAAACACTTTAGTTAGTTAGTTGTTTTTATTCAATAACAATTTTTAAATTGTGTCTGAATTTTCTATAACTAAATGTACATTATTATATAATTATTATGCGAGAAATACATTAAATTATCTTTGGAATACAATACAATAAGAAATAATAATAAAAAAAGGTCAATTATAAAGTCGGTATTTCTATGTTCAATACAAATCCGTCAACAGAGTAGAAACACTTTTTTAACAAGAACTGTTTGAGCTTTTTATGAAAACTACTTGTGTAAACAAGACTCTTGATATTTAATGGCAGTTTATTAAATAGTTCAACTGCATTGTAGTAGGCATTATGCTTAGCAACGTTTAGATGAGGACGCATATGAGGCTTTGTCTGTAGATCTTTTCTTCTTGTCCGCTCTCTAATATGCCTTTCTTCTTCAGACTCATATGCATGGATATTTTTGTGCAAGAGAGCAAGCAAGACCAAAATGTACAAACCAGGAACCGTTAGTATATTTAAATCGATAAAGTGTGGTCTGCACGAGTCTTGCTGTTGTATCCTAACCATGGTTCTAATCGCCCTTTTTTGGAGTACAAACGCTTTTTGAACATTATAGTTATAGCTTCCACCCCAGAAGAGAATACTGTATCTTAGTTTGGATTCTACTAGTGCGTAGTAGACCATCTTTAGATGTTTCATAGCTACCTCATTTCTAAGAATTTTTATCACATAACAGGCCGAGCTGATTGTCTTTTCTAAGTGCGTTAGCTCTTGTTTCCAATTTAATTGACAATCGATATAGACTCCAAGGAAATTTACCGCAGGTGTAACATTCACTGATTTGCCACTAATAACACAGTTAATGCTATCATTATTTTTGGAAGTTGAACGAAACAGCATAGTATTGGTTTTGCTAGCATTGACTTTTAGGCTATTTACTAAGAACCATTTATTAAATATGTCTAAGGTTTGATTAACTATCGTATTAGTATTTAGGTCGTGTATATTATCTGCTGATACAACAGCATTCGTATCATCAGCAAATACTACCAGCTGGATAGAACCCTCAGATTTTTCACTCATATGTAGTATGAGGTCATTAACAAAAGTTATAAAAAGTATAGGACCCAGTATTGAACCTTGCGGAACGCCATTGTGTACAGTAGATAGTTTGGACCTATATGTTTCTTCACTGTGAAAATTGCTACAAAAAGAGTTTGTCATTGATACTACTGCTTTAAACTCTACAAAAATCTTCCTATTTTTAAATATGTTGTGAGAAGTTCCAAAGCTTTGCCTCTCACATCGTAATACTCAAGTTTTACTAATAGCAATTTATGATCTATTGTGTCAAATGCTGAACTTAAGAACAGCCCAGCTACTTTCTGTTTGTCATTCATTCTACTAACTACGTCCTTAACTAGAGTAGATACTGCGTCTTGCGTCCGTTTTTGATAGCCAAATTGGCTTTTATTCAGCACGCCATTTAAGTTAAAATGTTTCAGACTCGATCAAATTAATTTTTCTAAAATTTTTGAGTAGATGGGCAGCAAGGAGATTGGTATGTACATCTTTGGATCAGTTTTTGAACCTTTTTTATGTACAGGTACAATTCTAGCAATTTTCAGTTGGTCTGGGAAAATGCCTTCGTCAAAACATTTATTATAAAAAAACACTTAGAGTTTCTGCTAGAATGTCTATATTATCTTTTATTACTGAAATAGGAATGTCATCATAGCCACAAGACTTTTTGACATCCATCTCTTTTACTATTTCATATACTTCATAAGGAGTAACCGGGTCACCTTTTTCAAGAATGTCCATTGCAGCGTTTGTGGAGTGTTGAGTTTTCGTTGAGTTAGATTCAAACTGCTTCGCAAAGATATCCACAATAGATGATGGTTCTGATATAATAGTGTTGTTTTTAAATAAATAAATAAAATAAATAAAAAAGGTTTTTATTCACGTAGACTTTAAAAAAGCGCTTGTAAATAGTCAGAACATGTTTGTAGTAATATAGTTGTATACATTAGATATTATTTCTAGTAACATAGATATTTAGGTACATCTTGTATGAAAACATTTATAAAATTTATTTTATTACAGAAATTATATTTAGCTAGCTCGTATCAAGTTATTGTCAAGAGATTATGTTTAATTATCTAGTTTAAGTCTAATATTTTTACTACATATTGTCAATGGTTCTGTCTATATTAAAGGTATTATTATTATGACGGACCTCGTGTTAATTACGACGGTCGCGCTTTAATGCTACCACCGGATCCAATGCGCCCCAACTGAGAAGACCCAGCGAAACAAACTCAGTGGATTCATCTACTACCGGTTTCAACACGACCTAGTTGAGACGGTCCGGCGAAACATACTCAAGCGGGCATGAACACGGGATTTGGTCCAATTAGAGTAATTATTTAGTAGGCAAACACAATATATGCTCGATCGGTTGTCTGAATGCTTATTATTTTAGATTATATTTAGGTATACAAAAGAAAAACTTCGAAACAATAACATTATTCATTTTGAGACAGAGTCAATAATTTTAAATTAAGTATATGATAGCAATCATTTACAGATAGTTCACGTAACACAGCAGATCAGTCATGTCTATATGGCTACAAGATCTCCAGCGAGCAATGTGCAGGTAGGAAGTGAGAGCCAGACGTCTTTGTCATCGATGTACTCTTTAGTGATGTAATAACCCCTAGCCATAAGTATACGTTTAATATGTGTTTTAAAACTTGTGTCAGGCAGATCAGTAATTTGAGTAGGAAGCTTGTTATAAAACCTAATACAATTTCCTACAAATGATTTATTAGTTTTGCTTATTCTAAAGCCTGGCATGGCTAGTTTGTTTTTATTCCTAGTATTTATATTATGCAGTTTATGTTTGTTTTCAAAATAAGATTAGTTCTGTTTCTTGCCTGTTACGCAAGCATCGCCAAAGGAAAGTGCAAGTATGCACTTGCTTCAATAACACAAGCGCTGTTGCCTAACCGCTGATTCTGCGAAACGTGCCGAAGACGACACCGGCATCGTGGTTCCCAGTATTATGTGAGAACTCGAGACTCACTTCTTGGTCGATCGCCGACATAGCTAGGTTATTGTTAGTAATAAGTACTTTTACATTGTAACTTTTATTTACTTTATATTAAATTTAATTTAAACATAATTGTTTTTTTTTGGAACTCATGTGGCCAGGGTTCGTCAGTGCCGCAGTCTATTGGTAGAATCGTAGCTAGGGTTCTAATATCGAGCCAGCGCAACGCAGCGATTCAGAATCTACGAGTCGTACCGGCATGCGGCAGGGGTGAATCCAGACATCGATTCGGCCAGAGAAACCAGTTATGCTGTAAGTACCTTGAATCTTTCAAGTCCTTACTGCCCTAATTTTTAACCTTAGTATATACCTATCATAAGTACCTATCGACCCTATATACCCTAAATCCAATATCTTATACATTTAAGTGTTAAAAATTTTGTGTTTCATTTTATATAATATCGTGTAATTTTTTTCATTTGTGTGTAGAATAAAAAGTCGTCAAAATTTTCCATCCAAGTAGTGATAGTTTAGGTAGTCATAGTCGTAGGTCATCCAGTAGGCTTAGTGCATTTCACGACTTAAGACAACTTAGGCGAGGTATGGCCCAGGAACATATGGACGCTGTACACAAGGCCCTTAGGGTGGTGCCCGAATTTGTTGGCAACCCCCACGTGTTAACACGTTTCATAAAACTATGCGATCAGTTAGTTATTGCCTATTTTAGAGTAGAACCAGGTTTCGAATTAAGTAATTGCGCTCTTTTAAACGGCAGTCTGATTTAAATTACCGGCTCCGCGGCTAGACTTATGAATTCCAATGGTATTCCAGACATGTGGCGAGGCATAAAAAATGCTCTCATTAACAATTTCACTGATCATCGCGACGAAACCACATTATATAATGATTTATCATTACAGTCTCAGGGGTCCTCTACCCCGCAGGAATTTTATGAACGTTGCCAAAATTTACTAAGCACCATAATAACATACATTTCGTTACACGAGGAGGTTGAGTCTACTATTGAAGCTAAGCGCAATCTTTATAAAAAACTGACGTTACAATGCTATCTGCGAGGTTTAAAAGACCCATTAGGTTCGAGAATACGTTGTATGAGACCCGACACCATAGAAAAAGCCTTGGAATATGTGCAAGATGAACTTAATACACTTTACATGCAGCAACGTACCAAAATCCCGCCGTCTACCAAAAGGGTTGTTCAACAAACAGTTAATACGAATTTTAATTTGCCCTTGAACAATTTTGCGCAACGATTACCAGTATTTAATACAACCAGCCCTCCTAGACAACCCGTATATAATTTTCAGGTTCCATCAAGGCCCCAGCCTATGTTTTCTCAGCCTAATCAAGGGTGGAAACCGAATCCACCCCAATTTCAGCAGCCACGTTGGCCGTCGTGCACAGTACCAATGTTCCGTGCACCGCCACAGAATTATAATGCGCAGAGCAATGTATTTAAATTGCCAAATCGACCCCAACCACAGCCAGGACACAATGCGATGCCATTTAATTCTTATAATACACCGCGTCCTACGAGTGGCGTGAGTAATTTTGTACCAAGGCCCTTAATGCATGGCCATGATTGGCGTAGAAATAGCAATCCACCACCTAGCAATTATTTTAAAACACGTGAAGTTAATTGTAATGAATAAAACTATGATGATGAGTACGAACCGTATTGTAATAGTGATTACTATTGTTCGGATTACTATCAGAATTATAACATTTATGAGCCATATCCCGATGGCTACGTTAACTATGAACAATATTCTGATAGTCCAGTAGTTGAGGAAATCGATTCTAATGATGCACCCCATGAACAGCAAAATTTTACAAAGGTTTCAAAATAAGAAAAGCCAATATAGAGGTAAATTTTCAGATTCAAAGGCAACTTGGGTATATTCAAACACATAACCCACCATTAAAATTTTTTATAGATACTGGCGCTAACCAGTCTATTATAACACCTCAAACTGTAGAAAAGTATTTTCCCAATATAGCCCTTAATTATGACCCGTTCGAGGTTACAAATGTACACGCTGTAAGTAAGAATGATTATTCTATTACATTACCCAGTTTTCCCGAATTTGGAGAGACAACTGATATTACGTTATATATATACGATTTCCACAACTACTTCGTTGGATTACTAGGTTTCGATTTGCTCGATGCTTGGGATTGTAATATAGATTTTAAGAATAAGAAATTAGTAACTCGTATTGTAGAAATACCTATTGAAATTATATAAATAATTAATTCACGCAATGTGAACTTATACGAAGATATTATACCCGCTCACTCACATGGAGATGTTTTGTCCCTAATCAATCTATATGTAATTGTTTAATCACTGATTGTTTTACTAGAGTTAAAGATAATCGAGGATGGGTAGAGATTAACATTACTGTTTCTTCCAATGACGTAGTTGTTTCAATGGACCGTCTGGTATCGGCCGAGATATTTAATTTTGAATGTGATCCCACTGAAAGTCAGTCGCCCCGCACACAGGAAGTTTTATCACGTCTCCGTACCAGTCATTTAAATCCCGAAGAGTTAGTTAATTTAAAAACTTTGTGCGCGCGTTATGCGGATGTATTCTATCTCGACGGTGAATCATTATATTTTACTAATAAAATTAAGCATAGGATTAAGACAACCGATGAAATCCCAGTTCATACTAAAAGTTATAGATATCCATATGTTCATAAACAGGAAGTTAGCGATCAAATTAGAAAAATGCTTGAGCAGAATATAATAAGACCTTCCGACTCCGCGTGGAGTTCCCCCATCTGGGTTGTTCCCAAGAAAGCAGATGCTTCAGGAAAAACAAAATGGCGTCTAGTCATAGATTTCCGCAAAGTTAACGAGAAAACTATAGATGATAGGTATCCCATTCCAAATATTTCTGATATATTAGATAAGTTAGGTAAGTGTCAATACTTTAGCACCCTAGATTTGGCCAGTGGCTTCTATCAAGTCGAAATGGACCCTACAGATTTTCATAAAACTGCTTTTAATGTTAAAAATGGGCAGTTTTTAAGGATGCCAATGGGCCTCAAAAATAGCCCTCGACCTTCCAGCGTGTCATGGATAACATCCTAAGGGATCTCCGTGACATCTGTCTCGTTTACTTGGATGATGTCATTTTTTCAGTACGTCACTTCAAGAGAATATGATCAATTTAGAAAAAGTCTTTAAAAGATTGAGAGAATCAAATTTTAAAGTCCAAATGGACAGAACCTTTAAAAATTCGGCAATGAAGCTTATGAACATATCAGAGAATATTTAAGACAGCAAGAAATGATTAATAATTACCACGATGGCAAGACTAACCATAGAGGTATAACTAAGAGAGAGAGACCCCAATTCCGTTTAGTGCCTTCAGCAAGCAGACCCTTCGAGTTAGTACATTTAGACTTACTAACTATCCAAAGCGAAAAGTTTTTTAACTATCGTTGACTCATTTTCAAAGTATTCTCAAGCCTATAACTTAAGAGATGGAACAGCGGTAAGCGTAGTACAAGCTTTGCTCAAATTCTGTACGCATCATGGAGTTCCTTTTACTGTAGTTACAGATAATGGAGCGGAATTCACTAATCAGTTAATCACTGAATTCCTTAGATTGCATAAAATTCAGCATCATCGAATAGCACCGCATACGCCTAACGAAAACGGCATTGTAGAAAGATTTCATTCGACAATCCTAGAACATTTGCGTATTTTAAAAGTTCAACAGAAAAATGAATCCATTTTAAACCTTATGCTTTATGCCCTTCTGGCAAAAAACAGTACTATACATAGTTTTACAAAGTGCCGACCAATAGATGTTATAACGGGTCATTTTGATCCAGGGGACCCATTTGATGTTGATTGTCTATCCATTTATAACAACAGTACACAACCGAACATAAGAGTAAAATGAATAAAGCCTATAATATAATTCACGAAAATAGTATGTCTTACCGTAAAGAGCTTATAGATAATCGAAATAAATCCCGCGAAACTGAGAAACAATATTCTCCTGATCAGCAAATTTTTGTTAAGAATCCGTTCGGTTCCCGGCAGAAAACAGCGCCTCGTTATACCCACGATATGGTTATGGCGGATCTTCCAATCCATATATATATACGCGTAAAAAACGTGGCCCCATTGCTAAATCTAGACTTAAAAGAGTACCTAAAAGTTCCCAATTGTTACAGGATCTTCCTAGTACTACTAGTACTAGGAAGATCCTGTAACAATTGGGAACTTTTAGGTACTCTTTCACATTTCACATCTTCTCATGAGATCGGCTCTAATGCAAGAGATAAAACTTGAGAATTTTGAAAATAGACGTAGAAGTCAATTAAAACTATACTCAATAGATTACGTACGTTATACAGTAATGAAAAGATAATAGATCTTAATTTTCGAGAATATTATGATATAATGAAACTAGGTACGTATTATGTAGGCAATGACATAGTAATAGTCTTTAAATTTACCATTATTCTATCTCAGACTTATGATTTGTATAAGATATCCGTTGTACCCAATAAAAATCCTTACGCCTGACTTCCGTTTCCTTGCAACCCATTCGAAAGATTTCAAGTACATAGAGGCTGAATGCCCGAAGTCCAGTAAAGGTTATCTATGTGAAGATATACTCAACGTACATAGCCGAATGTCTCCATATCGTATCCAGACTCTAATCGAGACGCAACAGAAGATCCCCGAATGCAGTCCTACCAGTCTTCCGAAGTTTGTCAGCCTCTTCAGAAGTCAGCTTTCGAGAAGTTGGACGACCGTCACTACACAGTCAGCTTCCCAACACCTACCGAGATATCCCTGCAGCCACCGATACATTTTACAAAAGTTCGAACGAGAGCCTTTACCACACAACCATACCAATATATGTACTACTATTAAGTGCATGTGTACTTGCTAGTGGACTGACCTACAGAAGTTATCGCTTGAAACTTTTAAAGCCTCGTAATAGAGAATCAGATAGTCACCGTCTGTCACAAATTGCTTTTACAAAAACTGGAGGCCATTGGTATAACTGGTAAAGCTCTTAAGATGTTTGAATCTTATCTGACAAACAGATCACAGGTCGTAAAATTAGACAATAATTCCAACAGTTATCCTCAAACCATATCCTGGGGCGTACCACAAGGATCAATCCTAGGTCCCCTACTTTTCCTTGTGTATATAAATAATATGCTTGAATTGCACTTAAAAAGTCATATTACTCTCTACGGCGACGACACGTGTCTTTTTTATTTCGGTTCATCAATCCACAGTATAATCTCGCAAGCTCAGCATGACCTAAATATTCTTTATGACTGGTTCCAATATAACCTATTAACCATTAACATCTCCAAAACATGCTACATAGTCTTTAAACCTAAAAACAAAAGAATACCAAGTTACTCAACACTCACATTAAACAATACACCTTTACAAGAGAAAACCCATGAAAAATATCTCGGTCTTCACATGGACAACAATTTAACGTGGAAAGTCCACATCAAACATGTAAAGTCTAGATTGGTATCTATTTATGCCTCCCTCCGTAATAGTGTCCGATGCATACCTCGCAAACTCCGCCTCACAATATATACTACTTTAGTAAAACCACATCTGCTATATCTTGTTGAAATATGGGGAAACGCAGCTAAGGCCAACTTAAACGAATTGCAAGTCCAACAAAATAAAATAATAAAAATATTATTTAATTACAACTTCCGAACCTCAACTACCAAAATTTATCACGAAACAGGATTAATGAATGTTGAACAGTTATATATTTACAATACCTGTATTTTTATCCGTAAAACATTAAACAACAATGTCAACTCCGACCTACACTTTACCAAGCGGAAAGAAGTTGGGCGCACCTGCAGTCGACGCGCAAGCTTTATCGTTTTACCTAAGACGCGCACCAAGTATGGTGCTTCAACTATAACATGCGATGGCGCGCGGTTTTATAATAAGTTACCCTCGGACATTAAAAATATTAAATCGCTTAACGTCTTCAAAAAGAGGCTAGCAAATCATATAAAGACAAAAATACCAATCTCCAAATATCTAGCATAATACTATCTTGCTTCCTTTATATAAATTGTACTGTTATTATATAAATTGTACGTGTTGGTTTGTTATTTAGTTCATATTAATTTGTGTAGTATTTGATAATTATGATAGTTATTGTTAACTTTATATATATATATATGTTACTCGATGACAACGGATATGTTAATATTATTTGTTATTTAAGTTCTCATGTAAGTGACGTATGTATGTCGTAATGGGAATAAATGTCTTTAAACCTAAACCTAATGAACTTGAACTGCAAAGGATGTACGCTACCTCTGACAGGAGAAGAAATAATCCAGGTCATCTCCCAGCGCAATTTACGACGAGTGTCTCCAATAGTCGCTGTTCTACGGGGGGAGGTGTTACGCAAGCATCGCCAGAGGAAAATGCAAGTATGCACTCGCTTCAATAACACAAGCGCTGTTGCCTAACCGCTGATTCTGCGAAACGTGCCGAAGACGACACCGGCATCGTGGTTCCCAGCATTATGTGAGAACTCGAGACTCACTTCTTGGTCGATCGCCGACATAGCTAGGTTATTGTAAGTAATAAGTACTTTTACATTGTAACTTTTATTTACTTTATATTAAATTAAATTTAAACATAATTGGTTTTTTTTGGAACCCCTGTGGCCATGGTTCGTAAGTTGCCCTCTTATTTCTGTGTTTGTTTATCACTTTCCAAACATCTTTTGAGATGTTCTTCGATTTCATTAATTTAGATTGTATTGTTAGCATTTTGGCCATATTTATAACTCTCCTATACAACACAATATATTTTTGCCTATAACTTATTACAGTCTCATTTTGTTTATCTCCTTTGGCAGCACAGAGAAATCGTTTCAGTTTACTAGAAACTTTTACTCCCTTAGTCAACCAACGGAGTTGTGTGTCACGTGTTAGATTAACTTGAACTTTTCTTTTTTTAAAGGAGCTTAAGAAAATTTCTTTAAATTGTTTTATAAATGAATTTATTCCAAAATCGTTCCAGTTATGATTCAAAAGTAAATTTCTAAAATGTAGTCTGGATTTGGCAGTAAAAATTCTTTTTGTAGTTTGATATACTCGGTTTTTCGATCTTCTATATAATTCGTTGCTCACAAAGACTGTACTACAAAGTAATCCCGCGTGCCCATCTGCCAAGCCATTATGGTCAACTGCACAGCTTACTACACTGCTGTCTGGTAAATTGGTGAAGATATTGTCTATACAAGATCGTGAGTCATTGCGAATAAATGTTGTTGAATAAATTAATTTACATATATACCGATAGTCAATTTTAGTAAGCCTTAAACCTATAACAATTAGAGCTGCAGCTGCAAGTCACGTTAAGGCACTACGTCTCAACAAAGCAGGATGTCTCACCATTATTTTGGTAGCCAGCGCAGATCTTGTCACCGGTGATGTATTCTGCAAAATTATTTGGTGCCTTCACCAGACACTGTGCGATGTCTATGTAGGGCAGTTCTACCACCTTCAAGGTCGGTGAGGCTGGACCGTTGACCTCCGTGAGACCCCAACCAGCCACCTGAGGAAAAAGCATCATTAATATACGAGACTAGTTGTCGCCGTAGATGACGTATGATCAACGGTTTTATGTGCTGTCTGAGCGTATGTCTTTTTAGTAATAAATCCTAATAACACTTGAACAGGGATTTTACCTAGGAACTCATTATCTGAGTTTGACGCTACCGCAGTAAAAGAAGCATTTTAAACAGAATCTCACCTTCCCAATATTACCTGGCAGCAGATGTCGTCTATCAAAAACATAGTCAAAGTCCAGACAAACTGGCCGCACATACGTCTGGTACACGATAGCTGTAGTCAGGTACAACAGCGCGATGTCCTCTTGGAAGTTCGCTTGCCTGCCTTGGAATCGGACCGGAATTTTTATTTCTTTTACCTGAAATTATTAATGACTGTTTTATAAACATAGAGCTGACTCCAACTGTCCGTTCTCACTCTAAGTCTATCATCCCACTTTGACTTTTGATGAAATGAATGGAAACAAAAATATAAAATATAGAAGAATATAATAATGAATAACTAATAAATAATAAATCATGAATTTCATGTGTTTCAAACACATGAAATTCATGATTTATGCACATATGCAAATTTATTTTACCTTAAAAAAATTCAGATGTGACTAAAATAATTATCAAAATCATTTCACAAATAACGTTGAAACCACGTATATATAAACAGCGAAAAATTCAGATTCAAATGAAAAACATCCTTAGCTTTAAACTCAGTAAAAAATAGGAATAGGCTTTTGATTTAAATGTACTACACAAAAGTTAATCGGAGTTCCAAAATTGTTTCAACCATGAAATGATTTCTAAAGTCGACTAACAATATTATGTTCTTTAGTTTTCTATACCACGAAGCCACCAAACAAGCATACGGTCCACCGCAAACGTCTCAGGCTATTTGCGACATGTATCACTTACTCACTGCCTACCCCTCCCCTATCGGGGAGCTTCTGTGACCTTAGTCAAACGCCACAATAATATAATTTTGATTTTTTCTGGAGGACACTGTACAAAATGGCGGTACTGCTCAAGTTAAACTTCTCATAGAGCTAAAGAACGCTATGCTCTACCTCTTATAAATACTGCTACCGTTTAGTACTACCCAGTGTAGGTTTCCAGAGCCAAAGTCTACGGGTGCGGCTGCATTCAATCCCTCAGATCTTATGGGTGTCCAGATCCTGGTGAAGTTAGCTGGGTCCAGCATACCCGAGAAGTTACAGTACCATGGACTTACGTCCGACTTTTGTGCACCAACTTCATCGTCAATTTGGTCGTCGTACCGTCGGTACAACTTCCCCACGGCTACTGCGAACTCCGACGCTGGCAGCAGCTTTGTCTCATAGAAGCAATGGGCAGCTGCAAGAAATACATTATAAAAAGATACCGGTCGCTTCGTTTCTTAATAATCATTCTCATTGCTATTGGGGTTGGCTCCCGTACCGTCTAACATCAAAGCAATAACCAAGATTGTTGGAACAGGTGACAAATTCCAATGTGCTTCTAGTATAATTTTACCATGGGCCTGTTGGATAAGTGTGTGCATACATACGTACACTTTCTATTCCCTCAGCCGACAAAACTGAAGCGAGATAAGACGCTGAACTTCGAACACCGCGCACATTCTAATTGCTACAGATTTCATTTTGCCGAGAGTCTCAACGGACGCTAACCATCAGATAAGGACATAGGGTGTGTAAAAGCACAGGTGGCTTCTCTATTTGACGCGACCAGAAAGAGGTCAAGTGCAAGAAATAAGCCTTTACGTGATTTCCAAGACACGGTAATATAACACTGCAATTTATTCTGCTCTGGGCTGGTACTGCAATTTTTTATGTACAGAAAAATCAAATACTTTTTTTGTTCCACTTGTGATCTGAGTCCGGAACATCATTTTTTGCGGTTGGTTATGCTATTGCTTGAATAATTAATTAATGTATTTTATTTCCCGTCCCGAAGGAATATCTACCAGAGAACGGGTAACTACTTCTCACTGAGTACTTTCACAATCACATTGCGATCGCCAATCCCCTCTACCAAGCGTGGCAATTATGGCGTATCCTCACAAATTAGCAGCAGATCATTTGAGGTAGTTTTTGTAAAGCAGTGCATGTATTTTAGTTCACATGATGATTATCCATTAAAACCGCAAGACAATTCTTCGTTTATGCACGATGATTTTTGGGTGGAGTAATCGAATTTTTTTATCCATAGGCTAGACAAAAAGGTTTACGCCAGGTTGTTCTTATTTCAGCAAATAATTAAAAACCGCACAGTTAAATATTACCTGATATAACTACACTATTACTGACTATGGATCCACCACAGATTTGCATGTATGGGATGAAGGTCTTCTTGTAGATGCCCACGTGCCATGGCAGTTCCCCCCTCTTGGCTTTGCGACCTCCAGCCACCAGCTGTGCCCCGCTCGGAGTTACTCTACCACATTCTGTGGAAGACGGATCTTTTGATAAATGGTTAATTTATTCGATATGCAATTGGTTAATATACGGTTGATACTGTGTCACATAGCTATTAGTGTAACGTGAAACGTCTATGCGCCATTTACTAAGCGTGTCTCGGCATTATGGAGACGCCTCCGGAAGAACTTCGCTCGACCTGTTAACCTTAACCTTAACCTGTTACCTTAAATCTTAAGTATATTTTATTTTAAAAAAGTATTCCTACTGAGTTTTCTGGCAGTGTTTCTCAGTAGCTGCCACGTCATGCACTGCACGGTAGGGTAAAAAAATATGACGATTCCACATAAATGTAAATTTTTTACGGAATAAAGTTACTTTGACTTTGACTTTGAACCCTCCTTAAAGACATGAAAGAAATACCGCGCTATCACGTGTGAGTCGTGAGTTATAACAAATAGCGTGGCGCGAGAGAGACTTAGGATTGTGATTTAAAAAGATCACTGCATTATTGGAGAAGCACAAGCAAGCCTGCAAGGCCTGTTGGCGTGGTTGGTAGATACGCTGCTTCTCACGCCGGAGGTCGTGGGTTCGATTCCCACCCAGGACAAATATTTGTGTGCATGAATATGTCTATTTGTCCTAAGTCTGGTTGTAAATTATCTATATAAGTATGTGTTTACAAAAGAAAAATAGTATATGTAGTATATCCGTTATCTGGTTTTAATAGTATAAGCTCTGCTTAGTTTGGGATCAGATGACCGTGTGTGAATAATGTCCCAGGATATTATTAAAAAAAAAAACAGTGGATATGACCTGAGAGCGATAGCTCCTCCCCAACGTTCCAGAGTTCCATTTTGCGTTCTGCCAATCATGGGAAGTTTGTCACGCAACTTTGATAACATATTGTAAGGGTTTTCAAGATCGCTGAAGTGTCACGTGGGACTTTGCCTATATATATGGCGAGTAAACGGGTGCCTCGCTCTCTTTTGGGCCCAGACATCGACGCGTGCGGAACCTCTGTCGTTTTACGTGTCGATTAATCTCAAGCTCAAGTGTAGTGTTTATTGCAGTGGTTACTGAAGTGTGAATAAACATCATTTTTATGATGAAATCTTTTTATTTCCTTAAAATATTGTATACATAGATTGCAAGCGTCAACTCGTCATCTACCTCTGATCAGATGAGTGACATGCTAGTTAGCTGCCTTGGTTGTGGAAGTATTGTATGTAGCTTGTTCGTCATACCTGGTGTACATTTCGCTATGTAATTCCATTTCCCCTTGTCGCAGCGCATATTTGGTTGGATATCATGGGCGTAGTAGTTTGGCGTGTTGCATACCGGACGCACGATGGTTCCTGAGAATTCATAGCGGTTGCATTCTCGATGGCCTTCCTCGGAGCTCGGGTCGATGCAGCGGTAGTGAAGTGATGGATCCTTCTCCAGTTTGCATAACCCTGGAACATTTGAAAAGAGACAGTCATAGCCCGGTGCCCTCACGGTCCATCAGAGTTAAAGAACTAGGTGATCTGTCAGTCTGTAGACAGGTGCCGGCTTTACAAGCTTTAATATTGGAGTGTCTCTGTTCTCGGGAATGTTAAGTTGCCGATCCTAGTTGTAGTCCGCCATGGCAGAGCATTTTAAAAGACAACGCCCGCACTAGGAAATCTATTGCCTTTATCGCGGGGTACTAATCATATAATAGAACGACACAAATGGGTCCAGACTCAGAACAACTATTTATGGGTCACACAAACAGTTGTCCAGCGCGAGACTCGAACCCACGACACGAAGAGGCGAGGCTTAACGGCTGCGCCAACGTGCAGTCAATTATGGGAAAGCATTACCAGTCAAATGAAGAATTTTCAAAACCAGTTCAAAAATAACGGAGATATTACACAGCATACATAACGCTTATAAAAAGCAGAAGAATTGTTCATTCAGCTGTCGGTTAGTAAGTAGTCAATTCATTACTCACGAACACATTCCGGTACGGTCTGTGACCAGGAGCCCTTGTAGCAGAAGACATTGGAGCTCCCAACCACCCCATAGCCAGGATCGCAGGTCACGTTCACTTGAAGAGCTTCGTAGGACTGTGCTGGAGACGCGAGGGGTATGCCCGAAGTGAGAAAGCCGTGCTCTGGGTGTTGAGGTAGGAAACAGGAAGTTGCACGTTGCTGTCTGAAACTTTGAGGAAATAAATGTAGTTAATTACAGGCCCTCCTGGGTGATAAGTATTCAAATATCAATATAGTACATCTCTAAGGCTATCTAAATGCGTTCATATCTATTTAGCGTACCCAAACGATTGGCGATAGGCGAGGAAGCACTTAGGCCCGCGTTCAGCCCATAGGTAAGTGACCACCGAAGTGGTTTAATTTCCGAGCGTCTCCGCGCTTCGGAGGGCACGTTAAGCTGTCGGTCCCGACTATAGTCTTTAGACAACAGCCGTTAAGCCATGTCAGAGGCATACTGGGCGGCTTGAACAACTGTGACACTAGAGTAACCACTGCCCATACGATAAGTAAGTAAAGCGTACCAAATGTATCTATATTTATTTTTCTACACCCCAACATCTATGTTATTTATGAATATAATAAAGAACTTACTTACTTAACAAAGTCACTAAGTTATTGCCGTATCGCAAGGCCACCACGAAATCCTTTTGGTAAGCGACTCCTTTTTAACTTCGTCCATTCATTAGCACACGATATTATACGATTTTAAAGAGCAAGCTTAATAGCATGAATTGTGTTCTTCTTCTAACAAAAACCTCGAATATAATAACTCGATTGATGTGTGGTTTCAAGGCTCTTGATAAATATACACTACAGCGTTAACAGCAACGACTTAGCTAAGACTTAGGCACAATGATGCCTAGGTATTATAGTAAGAAAGGAAGTAAACTTTATATTCGTAAAATATGGTACGGACAAGATTCTATGAAAATGAAACTAGAAGTACTTATACACATATTACATTGTACATATATTCCACATATTTGGTCTAGGAATTGAAAAAAATTAAAGTAATTTTAAAATCTGTTTATTGATAAGATTGACTATAAAAACATTATTTAAACATTAATCATAATTATCATCATCACCATATCAACCGGAAGACGTCCACTGCTGAACAATGGCCTCCCCCAAAGATCTCCACAATAGCCGGTCTTGCGCTGCCTGCATCCAACGGCTTCCCGTGACCCTTGCAAGATCGTCGGGCACCTTGTAGGGGCCCTGCCCACGGTGCGTCTTCCGGTTCGTGGTCGCCACTGGAGAACTATGATGACGAGGTCAAGGCGGCATTATCGGACCATTTCAAAACTTAGGAGAAATATTATGTCTCGGTTTGATTAATAATCACTCAATGCCAAACCATTCTTACTTAAAATCTTAGTAACAACAATATAAATGACAAGAATCAGAATCAGAATCTTTATTTGTTGACATACCTAGGTCAAATTACAACAAGTTGTGAGATGTTACAAACCGGCAGATCCTCTATGTTTTGCCCAGAGGCGTACAAATATTGTATTTAATTAACATAATGAATAATTTAACTAATAATATTACAAATACATTGGTTACAATAATGAATTTAAATATAAAAATGTCAAAATACGTATTACATGTCATTCTAAATATTAATGTCAAATAAATTCATAATTGTCAACGTAGGTGAGTTGATGTTCAATTTTTTGAGGCAGTAATTATAGAATTGTCGTCTACATAATCCTTCAATGAATAATAACATTTATTTATCAAAATGTTACAGAATTTTTAAAGTTATATTTTTTTCAGGAATTTTATTGAATATTATTTTGGCCATGCAGAAGGTACTTTTATTCATCAGCTTAGTTTTGCCATAGATGACTCAAGAGGTAAGAGTAATTATTCTTCCGCCTCTCTTATGCCAAAATGTTCGTGCTTTGTCCATATACTATATGAAATGAACTGAAGGTGTCACGCAGTGGTTGATACCTAGTCACACAAAAGTTTCTGGTTCAAATACTGCGCATGACCACAATAACTGTGTCACATATTATATTCTATAACACGTAGACCAGACCTTTCCCCAGTCACTACTATTTATTTCCAAATATGACGGAATAGCTGCGAGAAAAAGATATATACATATTATCACGCTATCACCTACGGGGGAGGATCTGTGATAATTTATAAAATTTAACGCGGGTAAAACAGTGAGGCACAGCTAGTTCCACTAATATTATAATAATAATTCCATCATTATTTGGCGTGAACTTATCCCTCTATCCGTGTGTAGCTGGACGGGGTCACTGGTGTAGTACACATTTAGCTCCACTCTGAGTTACGGCTACGGCGGCCAATCTCCACGGAGTCTTGCCGACTACGCAGGGCACATTATAGTGAAGGCATTAGAGCACCAACACAACTGCACTCCTTCCCTCACTCTCATAAGAAAATGTGACTGCTATTCGACGCGACCGGCGAACGATCAGACGCAGCAAGGTATGCTGGCTGACAGTACGAATACGAAAGTGCCCGTCTTCCATCGCTCTCCAACACTCTTAGTTTTACACGAATGCGTATTGATAGAGAGAGATATGAAAGATAATTTCCAAAAACCTTCGTGGAGGACGGTTCCGGACGTCAGTAGCCAAAATACCGGCAACTTTAGTTCTTACTACTACGGGACCATTTAATTGCGGTTCTTTTCTCGATTAATGAATTGATGAATTACCTGCGAAAATGGTTCTCTTCATTGGCCACAGACAGCAGAGCAGAGCGCGTCACTGGAATTACAACAAATAAATCAAAAAAAATTAGAGTCATTTACATTCATTGGGTTGACACCTGGTAGTTTACGAAAACCGAAGGACCCTACAAAAAAAGTAAATCCAAATATTAGTAAACATAGAAGAAACAGAACCTGCAAACCACATTTTCAACTTCTCAAAATTTTAACCTTGCCAAGTATCTATATCTTGCAAATTTCTAAGTTTGTTCGGCAGCATCCAGAATACTACACCAAAAGAGAAAATTTACAATCTAACTTTACACTTAGGCATGGGAATAGATTAAATTTACCAAAATCCCATCTATCTATGCACTCTACAAGCCCGTTGGTCATGTCTATAAAAATCTACAATAAACTTCCAGAAGAATTAAAAAAAGGATAATACTTTTAATAAAAAAACGAAAGCTTTTCTTACCACAGAAAAGCTATTATACTGTTAAAGAATACTTGGATTCAAAGAAATAATTCTATAGAGAATTATATAGACTGACATTCTAATATTAATCTGATAATCTTTTCGCTTTAAATCTTGACATTTTTAAATTAATATTTGGCATACTTTATAATTCTTACAAATAGCATAAATTCTAAAACTTTTTATTATTAACAAAAAGCCTTTTTCCTCTCTTCTACTATGCTGTGCCCGACAGGGTCCATAATTGTTACATAATTATAAGATTATGCCATCTGTTATACATTATGGAAGCAATAAATGATTGAGTATTGAAACAAGCTGGTATAACCTATGGTGAGAGTATATGGCAAACTGTGAAAAATGTCAAAGTGATTTGAGACAAAAATGCAGTATAATATCAAGACTATATCCGATGTCACGGTCGACAAGTTCTCAATCAAGATTATGGCAATGTAGGATCAACTACATCAACAAGAGTGGATAATTTACAAAATTAAGATATTGTAGACCAAATAAATTCAGCATTAGCTCGTGCAGTTGCACTTTCTTAAATTCGTATGTTTACATTTTCTTCCACACCAAGACAGAATAAGCCAAAATAATCAAATCTCTTACGTAAAAACCTGTTTCGCGCCCGACCGTATATGTAAATTAAATTATTTATACATATAATGGATTGGCTTGAGAACTTGTTTATAAATTATATCAACATCACAATCAATATTTTGCATATTTCTATTAAAATACTCCGCTGTTTTAATTAAATTTGTAGAAGAGCCTTAGATAGGACGATGTTAGAAAAACAGCTGTGTTACTTGAAGGAAGATGAACTATTATCTGAAAATGTAATAAGCTCTAGGAGAGGTTTTCATTTTGATAGCTGAGTATGAATAAATAAAATACTACACTATGTGTATAGAATGTACTATAGGCGCCACTACTTATGAAGTTGGCCTTAAACGTTGTAAACAGCCCACTGTACTAGTGTTGTGACGTAAAATGGCATTGAAATTGATACAGATATGTTAACAAAACAAAAACTTACCATTCAATGTCAGGATAACTATTAAAACCACCAACATTTTATGGAAGCAAACTAAACAGTAAATTGACTAGACTAATAAAACTCCCACACATCACAAACTTCTAAGCTTCTAAGACTCCGTAATAGTAACTGTACATATCAAGATGGTATTCACGAGACTGTTTACACAGGCTGTCACTTAAGTTAAATAATAGTTATAGCAAATTTGTATAAGACGAATCCTCTGTTGGTTATATTACAAAAAGTAAGTATGAGCACTAATATACCTCTACCTAACAATGCAGGTTCGAATGTTGTGCCCAAATGTATTATTAAAAGATTTATATAGACAGAAATTTACAATTAAAATAACAAAAATATTATTAACTAGCGACCCGCCCGGCTTCACGCAAGTGCAACGTAGACTACTAATGTGGTGTGATGAATTTATTTTTATTTTCTTTGCTTGAGAGGTCCGATAAACCAATGCGATCGATGAAGTTGCATCGATCGCATTCGTTTATCGGACCTCTCAAGCAATGTACAATGTACAATGCTGCGAGGTGCGTTTTTTGTGCATGACGAGGATGAAGCGTTTTCGACGTGCACTGCGTGCTTTACAGGCACGCGCCGCGTCCGCCGGCTATCGTCACCCGAAATGAATGTGCGGCCGGAGTTCCGTTCTTGTATTAATTGCTCATCTGCTCCGAAAATGTTTGTTCCGTGGTCGCTGGATATTATGCATGGAGTTTCTCGACGTACTGCCATTATTCTCAATGCCATTATCATTGAGCTGGTGGTCAATGATCTGGTTAGCTCTTAATGAACCGCTCTTTTAGTTGGCAGGTGAAGAACGCTCCTCAATGTTTCTCTCGCCGTCGGCCGACCGTTACAAACATCAGGCCAAAGTAGTCGACCCCGGTGCATGTGAATGGCGCCTGATTGTGAACTAATCGCCCAAGTGGTAAGTCTCCTAGTGGTGGCGTTCCTGGCTCGTTTCTTCTTAGTATACACATTTGCATATTTCGATGAACATAAATAGTCCGGCCGTAGTTCGCAGGAGTTTCTTCCAGCTACTGAATCGGGCTGGATATGGCGTCGCGTGTGCTTCGTTGCTAACTTATGTGGCTGCAGAAGTAGCTCTTTTCATTTTTGTTTCTTTCTTTACTGGCCACCCTGTTTATGGTCGGTATGAGAAGGCAGGTCCGCTGAACCATCTCCCCTCTTCGATGAAGCCCCGTGGTTGGTTCGTGGTAGCGTCGTCTGCCAGGTTATCTTTCGTAGGCACCCATCTGCTTTGTGAGATTTTCTATCTCCGCCAACCCATGATCGACGAATGCTTTGAAGCGACGTGGATCGGCCTTGATCCATTGGAGCATTGTAGTAGAATCGGACCAGAAAACCCATGCTGTGGGTTCCAAGTCAGATTCCTTGGCAAAAATAGCAGCAAGGTTTGCTCCCAGTAACGCAGCTTGTAGTTCTAGGTGCGGAATCGAAATAGCCTTAGCAGAGGTTACTCTGGATTTTCCCGCCATCAGTCGCACGTGGACGTTTTCGTGGTCCCATTGGTAGGCCCGTTCACTCGCATCGACAAAGGTGTGCATCTCTTCTATTCTTGAAGTCGGTGCTAAGCATCTAGGAATCTGCAAACTTCTTAGCGAAGTTATATCCTCTAAATATTGGTCCCTGGATGCTCTTTACTCATCACACACAGTTTACTCCGGCTTTCCACAAACCTTGTAGGAGTTTCCTTCCTTTAATGAGATCTGGAGCTGTGACTAACCAGCTTGGGATTGGGTCGCTCTAAATTATCACATTTAAGTACAAGATAATTTTATGTTAAGACATAAATATAAAAAAAAAGGATTCCTACTGAGTTTTCTGGGAGTTTTCACTAGCTGCGACGTCATGCACTGCACGGTAGGGTAAAAAAAGTGACAACACACACAACTGTAATATTTTAACGGAATAAATGAATTTTGAATTGAATTGAGTCAAATTGAAATTAAACATAGTTATAACATAATCCAGCCATAACAATTATATATTATATTGTATATCTGTGAAAACTTTTAGTTTTTTTTGGCCTTCATCTTTTATTCTGTGTGTCATTTGTATTCTAGCTGTAAGTTTTCCTTAAGAAATAAAAAAAAATAAAAAATAAAATAAAATTATATTATTCCTCAAAATAACCAGTTATATCTCATTTAAATAAATTTTGCTTGGGACTCGTTGTTTATTCGTTCAAAAATAATAATAATCTCTAATCGGCTAATCTCTGTTGAGACTGGCCGCCGTAGCCGAAATTGGGCTAGGAGGACAGCCGAATTTCGGCTACGGCGGCCAGTTTCAACGGAGATTAGCCATCTGCGCGGGACATATTATAGCGCACAAGTGTGTGTGCAAACACAGGAAAACTTTCTATTCCATCATGCTCATGATCCGATGGGACGCCTAGCGACACGACCAGAAAGAGGTCGGGTACGGGATCGACAGCTTTACGTGCCTTCCGCGGCACGGGGGTACAATACCGCCAACTCCCGGCTTCGGGCCGATTTTGAGATGTGTTCCTTTTTACAGCAAAGTACCAAAAACGGTTTTGGCCCGACCTGGGACTTGAACCCGGGATCTCGTTCTCTGACTGAACACGCTACCGCTAGACCAACGAGGCGGTAAAAAAAAAATAAACATAAACAATATGAGACAAGGAATACAGATTGTAATGTAATGTTCAGCTGATTGCGTGCCACCAGACCCTTGGCACTAACCCGCACGTGACGTAGTGGAAGGTCAGTGACACGTTACTCGAAGTATCAATAAATAACCACAGACTATAGACTGAGGCCGTAGTCTCACCGCTAGTACAATAACAAAGATTACGAACAATAAAACATGCTAACATTTGGGAAATAATACCTATCAGTAGCCAGACGTATTATATTCTCAAAACCGTCTGACGAGAGCAACAAGGAAAATGGGCAGCGGTCGACGAATCAAATAAATACAAGGTGTTACCTTCATCGTCTAAAGTGTAATCAGCTACTGTAATACGTTATTCGGAAGTATTATTTATTGTGCAAATCTTACAACTTAAATGTTCCGATTTGTTGAATAAATACGTTAAAATAAAATGTTTTGTTTTTTCATGTCTGTTTTATCACATATATTTTCTGAAATAAATAACAAGTTACTAATCTATTATTTTGAAATTTCGTTCTACTATATAAATTTTGAAGAATTGAAGGCAACGAGCAGTTGGCTAGCGCAGAAGGCTATTAACCAGTAGCTTAATTTAAGCGACTAATACCCGAGGCCACCCTTTTGATGTTTGGGCCACAGCTCAGCGGGCCGAAAGTGAAGCAAAATGTCAGTATTCTATATAAATAAATAATAAAATAAAAAAGGTTTTTATTCACGTAGACTTTAAAAAAGCGCTTGTAAATAGTCAGAACATGTTCGTAGTAATATATCATTAATTTCTAATTATTCCTAGGTACATATAGATATTTAGGTACACGGATTGTAGGAAATAATTTACAATAAGATTTATTTTATAATAGTAACGATATTTAGCTAACTTAAATTAAGTTATTGTCAAGGATCATGTGTAGGTTTAATTATCAAAATTTTATATTGTCTGAATGGTTCTGTCTATATTTTATCTTTGATAAATAAAGAAGTTCTAACCGTTATATTAAGGTACGAATTAAATGTTATTATTATGGCGGACCTAAGGGATGCGGATATAAGGGTGTGATCACTTCACGGGATCACCGATCACGCGTTAAGGGGCCAAAGCTATCCTCGCCGCTGAGGGAACCTACCCTAGCTAACCTGCTAAATTATTGCATGATTTATAGTTTACCTAGGAGGCTAAGCAATATTAGACAGGGGGCACCTCCTTCGAGGTTGAATCGAAACTCAGGGCTGCTAATTTCGAGGAAATCCATAAAAGCGTTCAAATATTTTTGCTAGAGAACAATAGTTTCCGTAGGTGCTGTTATAATACTCAATTAAGCTTGAAAAACAAACATGGAAAAGCCCACGTATATTTTTATTTATAAGTCGCAGTTTCGACTGTCACCTGGAACAATATTTGTACAAAAACTGAAATTTAGTTCGGGATCTGGTTAGTTGAAGACTGCGCTCTGTGCCTCGTAAAGCACGTTGATAACAACAATAATAATTCTTTATTACAGACATAGGTTCTACTGTGTTAGTAACAAATTGTCTTAAAAATATTTATTTATTTCCAAATTACACACTATCATTACAGTTAAGTATACAACCAATGCAATAGTGGAACATGAAAAATAGGTTAAACATAACAAACTTAAATTATACTTATAACTACTTACACAATATCAAAAAGCTTCATTGGCTATAAGTATGGCTATTTGACGGTCACCGTAGCCTAATTGGTAGTGCTCCTGCCTACGAAGCTGGTGGTCCTGAGTTCGAATCCCGGTAAGTACAAATATTTGTGTGATGAGCACGAATATTTGTTTCTGAGTCATGGATGTTTTCTATGTATTTAAGTATTTATCTATCTATATAAGTATGTATATCGTCGCCTGGTACCCATAGTACAAGCTTTGCTTAGTTTGGGGCTAGGATGATTTGTGTGACATTGTCCCTAGATATTATATTATTGATAGTCTTTGTGAATTCCCTCTGCGTACACGAGATCAGATCTCGTTGTCCCGTACTTGCTAAGTGCTCGAGTCCGATTGGTCGGTGCTCGCTGTAGTAGGTTGGTGCCCGCGCGCGGCACATCCAGTAAGGGCGGCCGCCGCCGTCACTCTGTAAATAAATACATCCGGAACACTAAACCGGACCGCCCTGAGAATGGCAAATGCATGAATGTTAGTATCTTAATTCTTAACCGTAACCGTAATTATTAGCCATGTGTCGTTGTTTGTATACCGAACCGGAACGCATAGCTATGACTCGCGTTACGACCGTTTGTATGGACATAGAATACTGTTAGATAAAATTACCGTGCCCTATAGGATTGGAGGTCTGATGGCAGTCGCTTGCTTAATCCTGGTAGCTAGCCGCAAAAGCTTGTAATGGGAGAAAGGTTCTGTACGGGTGTGTACAATATTCAAAAATATTTAGAGAGGTAGGGCATAGCGTTCATTCGCCCGAAGAGTAGCCCGACTGGGAAAGTACCTCCACCTTACAGAAGACATTCCTTAATAGTAACATTAATAATTTTAATGTTGTGTTTCCGAGAGTGAATAAAGTCGTCAAAGCTCATTGGGGTGGGGGGAAGGGTCAGCAATACTTGTTTGCTGACTCTTAAAGGCCGGCAACGCACCCGCGACTCCTCTGGTGTCGCGAGTAACCATGGGCGGTGGTGATCACTTACCATCAGGTTACCCACTTGCTCGTTTGTCGCCCACTAATATTTAAAAAAATATATTTTAATAAAGAAAATAATATTTTCCTTCATATACGATGTGCATTAAATCGTATTTACAAATTTAACACGATTTCAGAAACAATCTGTATAACCAGTTTAACAGAACATCATCGCGAATGGATTCGTATAAGGATATTAATGTTTGCGTCGTCAGTGTATTGAGAAGTTTTTATGAATTAAACGTATTGTTTATTTGTACTGTGCAGCTTGTTACCTGTGATACATAGATTGTTGTGATTAAGTTATTGTTTAGTTGGTTAACAAAATAAGTTGATTGTTTTACGAAAATGTTGGTGAATTTATCGGTTCTTTTAGCATTTATTGGTAAGTAATATGATTTAAAGAGAACAAGAATATGGCATAGCGAGCTTTGAGAATGTTTACTCTGAACACACTCCAAAAATCAATTACCAATGGGACTGTTTTTTTCTCTTTGTTTTATGTTTTGGGTGCTCTTTCTCCGTAGCTTTGAACCGATTACTATAATTGTTTTTTTTTTCTGTTGGAGAATGTAATCGTGATGGTCCCCTATATTCCATATTATGTTCAAATCAATAATTATTTAGACTTTTAAAAAGCGCTTGTATGTAGTCAAAACATGTTTATCGTAATATATTTTATTATATATATCTATACATCGTAATATATATTACATAAATTTATTTATTTATAATTATTTATAGGTACATATAGATATTTAGGTACACGGATTGTATGAAAAAAATCACAATAAAATTTATTTTATAATAGTAATGATATTAAGCTAGTTTATATTAAGTTATTGTCAAGGAGATCATGTGTAGGTTTAATTATCAAAATTTAAAATGTTACCTATATATTTTCTACATATTGTCTGAATAGTTCTGTCTATATTAAGGTAAGAATTAAATATTATTATTACGGCTGACCTTGTGTTTATAACGACGGTCACGCTTTAATACTACCACCAGATCCAATGCGCCCCAACTGAAAAGACCCAGCGACTACTGTATTTTTTACTAAATATAAGATAAAAATGAAAATATTAAATGCTTATTATATATGGCTATTAATTTAAAGCCTAGTCAGTTATATCCAGATTGTCACCTCACCTCCCCTCCCCACTCCGCAATGTTTTGGTGCGTGAGAGGTTTGCTGTTGAAATTATATTAATTTTTTTATTTCGAGATTGTGTTTTAGCCTCTGTTCAGTATCTAGTATTGTGCTAGTGTTTTGTTACTATGCTCCGTAAGTTATCTGACTGTGTTAATACGTGATATCTGGTTAATTTTTAGGAAGGATATTAAGTTTACTTTAATCTTAACTTAAATTTTTATCTGGTGTGTAACTGTAAGTAACTGGATTACTTGCGTTTACATTAAACTACTTTTTAACGGATATTAACGGATAGATAGTAGTTTAATTTCAATGTGTAACATTCGCTTAAACATAAAAAAATACGAGTATTAACATGCGTAATATTAGTAGGGTTAATAAACGTTCTAGTGGTTTTAATCGATATCTTTCATTTAATAACCTTGGTTACTGAGTCGAAGGTGCTCTTCGTGGACAATAATGTAAAAAATAATTGAATCCACAAAGAGCAGCTGCCTAAAACATTGATAGGTGCCTTTAGTGGACTAGGCTAGGTGCCATTCGCGCAGGTGCCATTCAGATGGGTGCCCTAGGTGGACCACCTCGGTTTTCAAATAGTAAGTTTTCAAGTAGTAACGTTAAAATAGAATCTTTGATTCTGACTCTTTGTCAAAGTAACGGAGAAACGTTACGGCGGCATGTGTTCGCCTCGGTGGTCCAGCGGTACGATCAACAGCCAAGACTATAAAAATAAAAATAAAAAGGGTTTTTATTCGCGTAGACTTTAAAAAAGCGCTTGTAAATAGTCAGAACATGGTAGTAATACAGTTATTATTTCTAGTTGCTTATTACAGATATTTAGGTACATGGAATGTTAAAACATTTATACAATTTATTTTATAATAGTAGTGATATTTAGCTAGCTTGTATTAAGTTATTGTCAAGGAGATTATGTTTAGGTTTAATAATTGAAATTTATATTTTACTACATATTGTCTGAATGGTTCTGTCTATATTAAGGTATTCAGTATTATTATTATAACGGACCTTGTGTTTAAAACGACTGTCGCGCTTTAATGCTACCACCGGATCCAATGCGCCCCAACTGAGAAGATGTAATGTAATGAAATATAATATTATAGATTTCTTTGTCAATTAGTTAAAATAGGTATACGTGTGCGAATATTGCATAGGCTGCAACTTGAACTTAGGTGCTGCGTAATTAGAACATTATTGTACTTTATGTTTAATATTTTTGGTATTCAATAAAATGACTCTGAACGAGTAAGATATGTTTTTATTCACAACACCTGAACACCCAGCATATTACATGGCGACCCTTGCCTTTGGCACCGTCTAAAGAACATATAAATCAAGATTTCAAGGAAGAAGATTACAATATAGAAGATTTCAAGACATACCATGGGAAAATCTGCGTCAAAAGAGCAAGTTGTGATCGCACAGAATGCCAACGGACAAGCTTCTGCAACGACATCGTAATACCACACAGAACGCTTGGAGTCCATAGAATTCTTGGTCACCATAGCTATAGTTATATTATGTATCGCCGTTGTATACTACGTCCTCAAGAAATGCAACAAGCACCACGTACGCAACTTGCAACGAGAACTGAACAGAAATAACTTGGCCACTATTTCTCGTGCTGACCTGACCACGACTGCCGTATAACTTGAAAGAAGAAAGAAGGTTTGGAGGTGTCCAGGGTATAGCCCGGCCCAAACCGTCAACACACGTAACTGCAGCCCAAGTCATCAGCAGTGTCGCCACGAGGTACACAACGCCACGTCAGCGCCAGCCCAACTGCTCACCAGCCACGTGCTTGTACCGGTCTACGCGCAGTCCAACGTAAAGGTTATGTTTTATTAGCTATTTTATCTTTAGAAGTATGTAATTTTCATTTTTCTTAACCTATATTACGTAAATAGATATGCATTTTTATTATCTAGTTAAATATTATGTCTAGTTTGATTATACAGTTACATGAAATCCGTAATTCGTTAAATTATCTTAGAGATTATTTAGTTAAATTAGGACCTGAAAGAAGGCAACTAAATCTTGGTCAGACAAAGATAAGTGAAGCGAAAAAGTTGTATTCCTCCTTTGAAAGTATTTTGTCTCTGTTGCACTTAGGAATAGAACGCAAGGAAATTAGTACAAGTGATATCACTGCTATTCATAAAATAATAAGCGACGTACATATTTTATATAATAAAATAATTACTTTATCTACTTTTGAAGAGGCTAAGCAAGTCAAAATGTCTACAAAAAAATAATTTGACTTAAAAACTGCAATTTCATTGTTGCCAGTAATGTCTGGACAGGAATCTGTTACTAAGTCACTCATTGATTGTATTGAGTTGTATAATAAAATGATCCTAGATTCGTCATCGCAAGAATTAATTAATTTTGTTCTTAAAACTAGACTTTCTGAAAGTGCAAAATTGCGTATGAAATCGACTTACGACACCGTCGATAACCTTTTAGCTGACATGCATAAATTTTTAATACAAAATAAATCCCAGGTAGCATTACAATGGAAATTACACCAGTGTAAGCAGGGTAATCGTTCCATTGAGTCATTTGGCAATGAATTGGAAAAATTGTTTGTTAATTTAACTATTGCCCAATCAGAAAATAGCCCCAATTCTTACGATGCTTTCAAAACCACTAATGAAAGAATTGCCATAAAACGTTTCGCAGACGGTTTGAGTGACCCCAGATTGAGTACCATTATAGCGGCTAGAAATTTTCAATCTTTACCGGAAGCTATCAGGACTGCCATGGACGAACAATCCTTGTCTTCGTCATTCCAAATTATGAACATTAAGCGTCATAGTTACTCCAATCGCGGGCATAGAAACTTTAATAACCGTTTTCGAGGACATTACAATAATAACTATAATCCATTTAATTACAACCACGGTAACGCGAGATCACCGGGCGCAGCGTCGGGTAACATACCGTCGCATCGCGGACAGTTTAATCGTGGCCGCGGTAGAACTTTTCATAGAGGTCAAAATAATAGGCATTACGGCATTAAGTCAAACAGACCCTCTGTCCAAGTTCAGCACACTACCCACGATGAGTCGACTAGCAATACCAGTTCGCGCGAAATTGTAACTCCCAATGTCGCAACGAACGATTTTTTTCGTTAATTCGCAAAATTTTATTTTTAATTTTAATAATAGTAGTACTGTAAGATTTTTAGTGGATAATGAAGTGATTAATCTTTTAGTTGATAGCGGAGCCAGTCTTTGTGTACTAAAGTACGAATGGCTTAGTAAAAACCGTAAGTTGTTGCAACAATTGCGTAGTGATAGAATAAGCATTAGAGGCGTAAGTGGTAGGTTAGAGTCAGAAGGCTACACTTTTCTAAACTTATTTTATAATAACGAAGTATTTAGTGAAAAATTTTATGTTTTTAAGAATATGTCTTGCACTGCAAATGGAATATTAGGAGATAATTTTTTACAGCGTTATGAAGCAATTATTAACTATAGAGATATATTACAACTTTATAAGAATAATAAACATATTCCTATTGAAATTCATTATAATGCCAGGTATAGACATTCGATACCGCCTCGGTGCGAAGTATTAAGGTTCATCCCAACTACGTCGACATGTGACTGTGTAGTTTTATCAAAAGAAATCCAGCAAGGAGTTTTCGTCGCTGGTATTATTTCGCAACCAAATAATGGTCGCATCCCGTTAAGAATATTAAATACTACGGATAACGAAGTAGAGTGTGATTTTCAAGATCTTACTGTTTACGACATAAATAACTTTGATATTTGTAATTTTTCGGAAAATACAAATAGCGTAAATCGCGTTAAAACATTATTTGAGTTATTGAATTTATCGAATATGAACTCAGAGGAGAAACGTAGCATCGAACACATTTGTGCAAAATATGCTGACGTTTTTCATCTTCCAGGTGACAAATTAACAACCACAAACATAATGACACATACAATAACTTTAAAAGACAACGTTACACCCACTTATATAAAGCCTTATAGGATTCCTCATTCCCTGAAAAAGGAGGTGCAAAAACAAATAGATGAAATGTTAGCAAACGATATAATAGAAGAAACCACATCGGAGTGGTCCAGCCCAGTCTTGCTAGTCCCTAAAAAGTCGGATAGATCTAATGAAAAGAAATGGAGACTAGTTATTGATTACAGACAGTTAAATAACCAAATTAAGGATGATAAATTTCCGTTACCAAATATAACAGATATCTTAGATTTTCTGTCAGGTAGTATTTATTTTTCAAAACTGGACCTTTCACAAAGCTATTATCAGTTATCATTAGAGGAAAATTCGCGAAAGTATACAGCATTCAGTGTAAACAAAATGTACCAGTTAGAGTTAGATCCAAACTCACGAAAATACACAGCCTTCACTACTGATAAAATGTATCAAATGAAGCGTTCACCTATGGGTTTGAAAACATCTCCCAGTGTGTTCTCAAGATTGATGACTATTGCTATGTCAGGTATTAATTATAAAAAAGCCTTTATTTACCTTGATGACTGTGTTGTGATAGGAAAAACGATGGAAAATCATAATAAAAACTTAATTACAGTTTTAGAACGCTTACGAAAAGTCAATTTAAAATTAAATCCAATAAAATGTGAATTTTTGCGCACTGAAATAGTATATTTAGGTCATAGAATAACATCACATGGCATTCTTCCTGACGACAGCAAAATTAAGGCCTTGTGCAACTATCCGGTGCCATCGAACTCAGATGACGTCAAGCGCTACTTAGCATTTGCTAATTATTATAGACGTTTCATACCTAACTTTGCTAATATTGCGTACCCATTAAATAAATTATGTAAAAAGAATGTAGAGTTTAAATGGACGTCCGAATGTGACAAATCTTTTCACGAGTTAAAATCTGCTTTAATATCACCGCCCGTATTGCAGTATCCTGACTTTTCGGAAACGAATATTTTTCAGCTGCGAACAGATGCTTGTAAGACTGGATTAGGCTCGGTTTTGTCTAATAGTAATGGTCACGTAATTGCTTACGCGAGTCGTAACTTAACGTCCGCAGAAAGTAGATACCCTATAATTGACTTAGAATTACTAGCTATAGTATGGGCAGTAAGGCATTTTAGACCATATCTGTATGGCAGAAGGTTTAAAATCTTTACCGATCATAAGCCATTAGTATATTTATTTAGTTTAAAGGATCCCTCTAGTAGACTTACGAAGTTTAGACTGTATCTTGAAGAATATGACTTTGAAATTGTGTACATCCCAGGGCGAAATAATGCAGCTGCAGACGCATTAAGTCGAATCCCTATGACAATGACCTGTGATGATTTAAAATCTATTGGAGAACAAGTAGTTTCTGTACTGACGAGAGCACAAACAAAAAAGTTAACGTCTCAGATATCTACTGATAACAATAATTTGACTGAAGAATGTTCTACCAGTAGCAGGCCTGATCAACCTGAGACTGTGGAAATTCTTAAAAAACCCAAGGATGTGATAGAATTAGTTTTTATAAATGACAAAGATTTTAGTAAATTGATTTCTCACTGTTCTGGGATAGAATACTGCATCTATGCACCTTCGCGTTGTACTATATACCTAAATACTCGATCGTTATCTACCCCGTCGGAGTTAGCGAGAGACTTAGGATCGTTGTGCGAAAAAGAAAATATAAATGAAATATTAATTATTAAGAATAGAGAAAATGCAACAAATATAAAAATACTTGCAAGTCATATGAAAAAGTTGCAAATTAAGTTACCCAGAATTTTAATTACAAGAGATATAATTAAAATTTTTAATCACGAGGATAAAAAAATAATATTGAATGACTTTCATTTGTTACCCACTAGTGGACATGCAGGGATAAATAGAATGATAGGCAATTTAAAAAGATATTACTACTGGCCAGGTATGACGAATGATGTCATTAATTACGTAAAAAAGTGTCAACAATGTCAATATAATAAATTCCCTAATCGTCTTGTAAAAGAGCCGATGGTTATAACAAATACTGCAAGTTCAGCATTTGAACGTGTCGCGTTAGATATTATGGGTCCATTACCGACTGATATCAACAATAATAAGTACATCTTAACATTGCAATGTGACTTATCTAAATTCGTAGAGGCATATCCCATGCAGAGTAAGGATTCCGAATCAGTAGCCAGAGTCTTCGTTTCGAATTTTATTTTGAGATACGGAGTACCTAAACAAATCATTACAGATAAAGGTACAGAGTTTTTGTGTAATATTATGGAAAATGTGTGTAAAATATTAAAAATAGAACATTTAAATTCCACACCTTATCACCATGAGACTGTAGGCTCATTAGAAAACAGTCACAGACATTTAGGCTCATATCTTCGAATTCAGTGTGATAGGAATAATATTGATTGGAGTGATTGGTTACCATTTTGGTCATTCTCTTACAATACTACAGTGCATTCAGAAACAAAATACTCACCATTTGAGTTAGTGTTTGGTAAATGTTGTAAATTGCCGTCAGATTTTGGAACTTCAGTTGAACCTTTGTATAATTACAATGATTACCCAAAAGAAATGAAATATCGTCTACATCGAGCACAATACGATGCCCAGCAGAATTTGTTAACAAATAAATTTAAAAGAAAACTTATGTATGACAAAAAAACTTACTCCATAACTTACCAAAGGGGCGACCTAATTCTTATAAAAAACCAAACAGGTAATAAACTTCAAAACATATATAACGGTCCCTATGAAGTTATTGAGGAAGTTTCACCTAATGTTAAGATCTTAAAGGATAATAAAGAATATATTATACATAAGAATAACACTAAAAGGTATTTTAGTTAGCATTAAGCTTTTATTGTATTCTTAATTGTTATAAATAATTTTAAATATATTTGGTTTATATAAAAATACTTATATGAAATAATTGGGTGGGTATAATATTTTAAATTTGATATTTTGTAAGTTTTTTTTTCTCCTTAAAAAGGGGAAGGTGGCAACAGACATTTTTCGGGGGAGTTGTAATGTAATGAAATATAATATTATAGATTTCTTTGTCAATTAGTTAAAATAGGTATACGTGTGCGAATATTGCATAGGCTGCAACTTGAACTTAGGTGCTGCGTAATTAGAACATTATTGTACTTTATGTTTAATATTTTTGGTATTCAATAAAATGACTCTGAACGAGTAAGATATGTTTTTATTCACAACACCTGAACACCCAGCATATTACAAGACCCAGCGAAACAAACTCAGCAGGTTCATCTACTACCGGTTTCAACACGGCCCAGTTGAGACGGTCCGGCGAAACATACTCAAGCGGGCATGATTTGGTCCACTTAAAGTAATTATTTAGTAGGCAAACACTGACTGCACTGACTGAGTCCTGATTTTGCTGTCTAGAAATTTATCAGTATCAGCCACAAGTCTGGGATTTGGTGATATTACACCCTTGTGACTCGGAGAGCACGGAATGATGTCGGTCCTGTACCTGACCTCTTTTCGGTCGTGTTGCTAGTCGTCCCATCGGATCATGAGAGTGATGGTATAGAAAGTGTTCCTGTGTTTGCGCACACACTTTCCGTTGAAATTCGACTAAGAGGCCATTATTTATTGAGTTTTTGGATGAAAAGAGTAGCTACACTTTTCATCCAAAAACTTTAATAGTTTGGAAGCTTCCAAACTATTAAAATTACTAAATCATTTATTTATTATATTTTTATAATTCCAGCATCGTCTTCCGCTCTGGCGTCGGTAACAAATAAACAAACTGAACTGCAAAGGTAACGCATTTAAATATACATTTACTTAACTTAGATTTCTACGTAACAAACATTAATTGTATCTATACATACAATAAAACTGTAGAAAAGTCGTTTTTGTACATCAAAAAGAAATCCAAATAAAAATAGCCAGGGTGTTAAAGGACAACCAATAGAACCCCTATTCCAGCATTTTTAGAATTTTTGTGTGTTCGTCTATTGATATGTTCGGGCATCATGTAAAATTTACGCAAGCAATGTTGATAACTTTTATACACAACGATTGACGTATGTTAGGACTTTTTGTTGTAGGTTACATCGGTCATCATTCAAAATAGTCGCTGACGAAGTCGCGGGTACGTAATATGAGCACGTGCTCATTTGGACAGAAAAATCGTAGAAACCTTTTTAGTCCGACCCAGGTTTTGAACCCAAGACCTCTTATTTGTGATTTGTACGTGTTAAAAAATTAGATATGAAATTGATGTCATCAATTGAGTTTGCCAACTCAATTGATGTCGACGGGGTTCGAAAGGCACATAGTCTTGTTTTCGAGCAGTTTTTGTAGCCAGCTTTTTGGAAACTATAAGCCGCTATTTGTAATAAGAAAATTCTTACAGCGCTCTGTCTATATACAGTAGAAATATTTATACTAGTAAAAAAAATCACGCAAGACTCTTTGAAAAATTTGATCATTTGTCAAAAGATAAAGACAATCTTGAATTACTAATTATAAAATGAGAATTATTTAGAAGAAATGACTATTAAATTGTATATTCATCTTCCAGAAATCATTTCTTGATCGGCGTGTATTTGGTCAAGTGGTATATTCCTTTTTATCCTTGCCCGGATTAATGTATTATTTCTTCATGTTCCAGACAGCGAAGATCAACCTCATGTGTCCTTCCCCCCGAACCAGCGCACGGCTCCTACACCTCGGACGTACTGCTGGCTCCTGATGGAAAGTCCAACCAAGGCATCCAGCTAAGCGTAACATGCCGTCCAGGACACACAGTCGACGGGAGCTTGGAAGTTTGGTGTTATAAGGGATCCTGGTCACATAGCTTACCAAAATGTGTCCGTATGTAGCTTATCATTATTTCATTTCGTTACGATTGCTTTACTAAATTGCTGAAAACAGACTAAATAATTGATGTTTTTGCCAGTATTAACCTTTTTTAAATTGATTTAATTCTAACTCCATTAATATAATAATTTCTTGACGCTCAGTTGGCAGAACTGTTTTCTATACTGGCCCAGGGGTAGAGTTCCATACTGATATTTAGTTTGTTTACAGTGCTCTATTTTGTTAGTGCAATTGAAAATGTGATTGTGGAAAACGAATTTTTAAATGTATACAAAGACGAATTAAATCAGTGTCTAGATACAATTAACTGGACTATACCTATTCCGTCTGAAAACTTTAACGAGATAGTGATATTCTTCAATATTTACTTGTTATATATATTCAATAAACTAGCACCCCTTAAGAATCACGTAATTAAAGAAAGGTCATATCCATGGATAACAAGTAATATAAGGTTCATGATGACATGGTGGGTCCTAGTCCAAAAACACCTAATCCAGCCAATTTTAAAGATCTGAGACCCAGTAGCATATTGCCTTTCTTGTCTAAAGTGCTGGAAAAGGTGGTTAACAGGCAGCTTACGAAGTATATCGAAGATAATAGCATTTTGCCGAATACCCAGTCTGGTTTTAGGAACGGACATAGCACTACTTCAGCTCTACTGGACGTAACGGATAATATCCTGGCAGCTCAGGACGACGGGATGTGTACGCTGCTTGTGTTAGAAGATTATTCAAGATAATTTGATTCTATTAATATAACCTTACTTCTCTCAAAGATGGCATACTAAGGTTTCGATCCATAGTCGGTTAAGTGGTTTAATAGCTATCTTAGTCATCGTGCCCAATATGTAGAGATAACTGATGTAAATGGGTCCAAGCTATAGTCTAGTATATCTCTCTTATATAAAGATGTGCCGCAGAGTTCTATTTTAGGCCCTACTTTGTTCAATTTTTGCTATGCTGACATTGTTAAAGTCATATTAAACTACCACTATCATATATATGCGGACGACATACAATTATATTTCTTTTTAAGACCTGAAGACTTCTCTAATGCAGTTAAGACTATTAATGAGGATCTCAGTAGAATTGCTAAGTGGTCTCAAGACAATTCTCTCGTATTAAATCCCGAAAACGCAAAATATATAGTTTTCGGGACTGACAATCAACTGGAAAAGGTTCGAATAATCGAAGAAGCTCCTGTCGTAAATATTTTCGGCAAGAAGATCGAAAGTGTGAGTGAGGCGCGAAACTTAGGCTTATTAATGGACCAACCTCTACGTTCGAAAAGCATGTAACGAATTGTGTACAAAATTGCTTCTTTCGACTGAAAGTTTTGTACAGAATACGTCTATATCTAAGTCAACAACTACGTATGCAGCTTATAGAGTCTGTTGTTTTTGCAAAACTTAATTATTGTGATTCAGTTTTTGGCCCCAGGCTTCTAGCTCCTACCCAAAAATTACTACAAAAGATACAAAATGCTTGTGCCAGATTCTGTTTTAACATTCCACCTAAGGGCCACGTAACACCTTATTTAAATAAACACAACGTGCTCAAAATGAAACTTCGTAGAAAGCTTCACCTTGCTTGCCTTCTTTCGGTATAATTGGAAGTAAGTGCCCATCATACCTCCATTCAAAGCTCACGTGGTTAAGCAATCACCGTCAGCGTAGGAGCAGACGTTGCGCTCAGCAATTAGCCATTCCCACGCACAGATCTGCTGCTTTCCGCGGCAGTTTTAGATACGCGGCCTCCAAAGCTTGGAATACTATACCGCCACCAATCAGAGACCTTTGAAGTACGAGTATGTATAGTTTTAGAGTACAGTTAAGACGATATCTTTTTAATAATCAAATTCAGTTTGAAGCAATAAACTGTAACATCTCTGTAATTTGATTTGCTTTTGACTGTGTATTAATCTATTAAGGCTGAATACATATATGATATGTATATGAGACCCTAATAATATAATATTATTTAAGTACCTACCTTATATATTTGAATTTATATCACACAATTACTTTCTTTATTTTTGCATATATTTTTCCTTTTGAACGCTGATTTAAAATAACACATATATTAATATTTATACTTAATTCATTTATATTAACTTCCCCACACACTGGTTTGCATAATCATACCGTGATCGTCTCGGGTACTAACGGAAGATCAGCGCTGGGTGTAACCCAGTAAATGCTGAGAAGGTGACCCTTTTGGCAGGACATACAGGACCTATTGCGTAGTGTTAAACTATGTTATTGTTTGTTTTAGTTTTAATATGTATTTAGTTAATTTTATTTGTAAATTTCTTGTATTGTCGGATAAATGTATTTCTTTTCTTTTGAAAGCTGAAACAAACCCGATGGTGGATAAAGAGCCTCCCGAAAGTCTTCCACAACTCCCGGTTACTCCTCCAGCGGATGCCAGCGACACTCATAAGATCATCAGTCCAGTTAATGTCGGGCCTGCCCACACTGCGTCTTCCGGTACGTTGATCTACTGTTTACTAGATTCCGTAAAATGGGTTTAAAAAAAATGATTTATTTGGGAAGGAGCTATTTTGAAGGCAATGAATGGAAGAATAATAAAATTTTGTGTAGGTATGTTATAAACACGTTATAACATACCTATCCTATCCTATCAAATTATCGTTTGGTGAGTAAGTTTAACTTTTTTTGAAGTTATACTTCTTTTGGCGCGATGGAGAAAAATGATGAGAGTGAATTTTTACGATGCGCGCGCACAACGACACCAAAAAATTTAACAGCATGAAGTTAGTTCTAGGTGGTATGAGAGTGAATTTTTACGATGCGCGCGCATCGTGCGCGCGCATCGTAAAAATAACAGCATGACGTTAGTTCTAGGTGGTATGAAAATTGATAACTATGTTCAAGTTGTATATTAAGAAGTAAACTTCTAACGCGTGTACATAAGTACACACAAGTTTTTTTTCTTGTGAGGGTACCGCGTTATAGTCACAGTTACTTGTTATCGTGCTAAATTAGTTATCGTGCTGTTTACATTAAAGCTCTTGCTTATTTCTTGTGAATAACATGTCAAAAATAAATGATGTCCCTCCCGATCAAGGCCGGGACGTATTTGGTAGAAGTAAACAAACGCCCAGAACGCCCCTTTCAGGCTTCAACAAACGAGTGTTAGGCGATGCGTCACCGACGTTTTGGACTCCCGATGGTCAACAGGAATCGGACTTAAAACGTTTTCGGGGATCTCAATCCGATTATTCGTCTACATTAAATATTAGCGATACAAACAGTGCGGAGTATAATTATTGCCATCTTGTGACACAAGCTTCCGTTTATCTGTCAAAGATTAACGAATTAGTCAGTGATTCCAACTCGGGTACGAATATCGCGAATAAGCTATCTGTGATGGATTGTACGCAGCGCCTTACCAGTATTATTTCATTACTTGCGCTTAAATCTTCATGCAATGAAACTAAATTGGCGAACGCAGAACGTCAGTTATATCTTTGCGTAAATAAAACCCATTCTGAGATTCCTACGTACGCGGAACAATTAAAACTGCGTTTACCGAAAAAAACCACCGCCTCCATAGTACAGACGCGAAAACCGGTTCCTTCAATTATTGCGTATCCCACCGCTGAAGGATCAGCGGAGTCCACGACTTCGTCGGCGACCAAGGCAGCGCTTATGAAGGCCATAAAACCCGCGGACGACGGTTTTCAAATAGTAGGCGTTACAAACTTCCAATTCTGGCGTTGTACTCCGAGTGGCAAATGAAACCCAACTCAATAAAATTCGATCTGTCGAGGCCATTCGTTCGGCGGGTTTAAAACTTCAAACTCCATCCGGGCGGCGACCGCGCATACTTATAAAAGATATACCGTCGTCAATGGACGACCAGGTCTTTTTAACAGCGCTATTCAGGCAAAATATCAAAGGTAGTGATCTTAAAGTCAGCGAATACGATTTTACATCTAAGACTAAAATTTTGCACAAGCGTAACGTAGCTAATGGGCGTAAGTAGGTGGGAATTGAGCTCGAACCGGAGATTAGAAAACATTTAGTCAGCACTAAAGAAAAACTTTTCATCGACTGGGCTACTTGCCGCTTCATTGATGATTTAGAGGTAGTTCGGTGTTTAAACTGCCAGCAATATGGGCATGTTTTCAAGTACTGTAGTAATAAATTACCTACCTGTGCCTTATGCGCAGAAGCACATCCCACAAAATCCTGTAGTCACCACAATGACCCAGAATTTAAACCAGTTTGTGCATCGTGTAAAGCATACAAAAAACCTCACAACCACAAATGCGGCTCGGACAACTGCCCCACATTTAAGCATAAACTTGAGCAGTTAGTCCTAAATACCAAATATTAATATGGCTTACTTAAAAATAGGGCAGGTAAAACTTCACAACGATAGGGTTGCGACATCAGAGTTGGAAACTTTAGTCAATGAATACAACTTAGATATAGTGCTAGTACAAGAACAATATAAATATGCGCGTTTAAAAAATAAATTGTTATAGCTAGAAAACAAATCACGGGCTGCTATTTACGTCACGCGTACTAATTTTACGGTAAGCGCTTTGCGAAACCTCATGACGTCACACT